>PVJA010020413.1:0-36954 GCA_004027025.1 Myocastor coypus | reverse complement strand
GTGATACTATTACTCTATAACATAGGTACTGGGCTTATCATCACTGGCTTTCTGAGTATCAAATATCTTTGACTTAGCTTGTAAATGATATTTTCTGACCATCATTGATATTCTAATAACTTTCCATACAATGTGATATAAGCAGTTACACAATTTTGACACAGATATTTGGAAATTCAAGGAAATACAAAATTGTAGCTTGTCAAGAATATGGTTTTTGGTCCAGTCTCTTATTTTCAAGTACTACTCTTGAGAGAATGACAGTAACTGAGTTTACACCAGGAGCAGTACACATCAAAAAGACAAGAGTGATATGTACATTATTTATAACTATATGTAGGAAAACTGTTTTAGAGATACAAGGATTCATTTGCTATTTTGCTAGAAGTAAAACACCTATGCATAAGCATTTTGGTAAGGAAAATTGAAAATTTTTCTGAAGTCAAGTCATCAACAACTGTATGTCAAGCTTCCTAAAGGATAAAACTGTATATAAAATACTGTACTACTGAAAGGGCCAGAGAGCAATTTCATACCTCCAAGATATCCCTTGTAAGGCAAGATCCTTGAGATCTTAGTGTGAAGAGGTTATAGGCCCCAAAAAGCTCTCCTCGATGCTCTTTTGATCCTTGAACTGCTTCAAAGTATCGTTTGGCATTTTCACTTCCAACCACCACACAGTGAAGTTGCTAAAACAGAAAAACACGAGATATTTTTTAAGTGTTTGTTCCAACAATACGTCAAAATTTCCTGGCATCCCCTGTATATACACAGCTTTAGCTGGAGAAGGATAAGATCTCCTTAGGGAGGAAATTTTGTTTTAATTTCCCTGGCAGATGTTGCCATTATGGTGAAATATAACAATAATCTGGTCAGTCTTACTGAAGCAGAGATCTTGTACTTTCTATTTTATCTGTTTTCTAACAACTAAGTCAAGATTACATTTCCATGGAATATCCACCTGACAAAATGTTTAATAATAAAAGCATATACTTGAATATACTTTTCTTCCTATGCTCACTGAACTAGAACTTAAAAATGGAAGAAACAATAACTATAATCATAAAGGTAAATTATATTCCAAAGTAATACACAATAACCATGTTGATATCATACTAATTGTACCTGATTACATAGTTACTTAACAGCAAAAGCCCTATCACTGTGTAGAAGTATAGCATTTTTGGAACAATTCTGAAAATGAGAAAGAACACTGACATGGGACCCTAAAGGACATACTCCATCTTAGTGACAATATTAATGTGTACCCTGTTTGCTAGACACATTACTAAATGTAATGTAAATATGTAAAAATCAAATACAATCTTTTCTTCTTCCTCTCCTCTTCCTCTTCTTCTTCTTTTCTTTTTTTGTGGTACCAAGGATCAAACTCAGGATCTTGTTTTATTCCACTGAGCTATCTCCCCAGCCTTAAAATACAATCTTATTAACCCTGTATATACTTTAAATTTCTGCAAGAAAACATGCACAGAATGGAAAATGACTATTGTCAATGAAAAATGTAGCAAAAAGTGACAACTATTCTGCATTTAGAGAAGAAAGTGGTGACAACAACACAAGTTGCAGAACAGTGTATGTAACTTTAAAATGTACGAACTACATTTTAAAATTAACTACTTATTTTTGCAGTACTGGGAATTAAAACCAGGGCCTTTGCACTGAGGCACAATCCCATGAGTTTTTTTTTTTGTTTGTTTGTTTTTCGTTTTTTAATTTTGAGGCAGAGTCTCTCTAAATTGCCCAGGCTTCACTCAGAGTGATGAGATTACAAGCGTGCTTATCATACACAGTTAGAACTATATTTCCATATGATTATATAAACAGGGTAGTGTCCTTGTTTGGAGAAAATAATACACACTAATGATAAACTATGATATTCTCTCAAATGTTTCTAAAAAAGTATAATCGTAATGGCTAAGAGAAAGAAAAAGCAAACGTAAAATATTATTAATGGGAATCTGGGTGAAGTTTGGGGACTCTATGCTGTTCTCATAAGTCTTCTGTAAATATGTTTAAATATATATACATGTGACAAATTTTCTGAATACTAAACTTTAGACTTCATATGTTCCAAACCTAAAGGAGTAGTTGGTAATGTTATTAAAAGTATATATCTGAACGCACTATCATAACAGATGTGAACAAAACACATCAAAGAGATCTTTTATTGTGGGCCCTATAGGTCGGGTCCTGGCAGAATGACTTAATTATCTTGTGTGACCCCGCCGTGCTGACATGCAAAAGTAGCCGGCGTCGTGGCGCCAGGAAATGGCCAAGATGGACGCAACTGCTCAGCGCGTAATGTGGGAGCGCTAGTGTCCTGGTGCTGGATGGCTGAGGCCATCTCTTGGGCTGCCTTGCAGCCATTGTGGCCAAGCAGATGCTGCCGGGCCGCAAGGTGGTGGTTGTGCGCTGTGAGGGTATCAACATTTCTGGCAATTTCTACAGAAATAAGTTAAAGTACTTGGCCTTCCTCCGCAAGCGGGTGAACACCAACCCATCTCGTGGCCCCTACCACTTCCGGGCCCCCAGCCACATCTTCTGGCAGACTGTGTGAGGGATGCTACCCCACAAGACCAAGCAAGGCCAGGCCGCCCTAGACTGCCTTCAGGTGTTTGATGGCATCCCACCACCCTATGACAAGAAAAAGTGGATGGTGGTTCCTGCTGCCCTCAAGGTTGTGCGCCTGAAGCCAATGAGGAAGTTTGCCTACTTGGTCCGCCTGGCTCATGAGGTTGGCTGGAAGTACCAGGCAGTGACAGCCACCCTGGAGGAGGAGAGGAAGGAGAAGGCCAAGATCCATTACAGGAAGAAGTAGATCATGAGGCTACGGAAACAGGCCGAGAAGAACGTGGAGAAGAAAATCAGCAAGTTCACAGAGGTCCTCAAGACCCATGGACTTCTGGTCTGAGCCCAATAAAGACTTTCTGCCTCAAAAAAAAAAAAAAAAAAAAAAAAAAAAAAAAAAAAAAAAAAAAAAAAAAAAAAAAAAAAAAAAAAAAAAAAAAAAAAAAAAAAAAAAAAAAAAAAAAAAAAAAAAAAAAAAAAAAAAAAAAAAAAAAATCAAAGTAAAAAGCTCAAACAGCACAAGTTTCCCCTTATCAAAGTTCAAGGATTTATGTCTATGCACCTAAATCTCTACTGCCAATACAGTTATAGGTATTTATATATGTACAGTCTTATGCACAAACATATCCAGTATGGCTAATAAATGAGATGTTCATTTAATTCTAGTACTATTATACATAATGATTTTTCTTTTCATGAATGTTTCTCTCTGGAATTTTTAAGGATTTTTCACTTTATCCAGGGTGTTACACTTAAGATGGCAAAAATGAAACTCTATTTCCATTTGTCCTACACAGAGTTTAGTGGACCCAAGTACTCTACAGACTCTTGTGTTCTATGTATATCTTCCCTTATTTTCCTTTTGTTCCCTGCCTCAGCTAAGGAAGACTGATTCTGGAACTTATGGATCTGGATCTCCTTTTTCATAACTTCTCTTACCTGTATTCTGCTTTTTGCTCTACAGTCTAGAATTATTTAGCCTTTTCTTTTAGATAGATAAAAAGCCTGTTCTTTGATAGTCTAATCTATCTCATGAAATTTTCACTTTTTGAATCTCTCTAAAGGATCCTTTTCCTAGCAGTCTATTTTTTTAAAAAATGTATTTGGTATAGGGTCTCATTACGCAGCTCAGACTCATAGTGATCCTACTGTTTTCAGTCTCTCCAGCACTGGGATTATAGGCATGCACTATCACACCCAGCCTCGGTGGCCAGCTCAGCATGCCTAGGGGTGGGACTGGCACATGTGATTCCAGGATAGAGCCCAGGTCCCTGCGCTTCCCTAAGCAGGTACTTAGTCTAATGAGCTATCTCACCAGCCCTTAGTAGTCTATTCTTGTTTTGTGGAAGCTATCATTTCATTTACCCTTTGAAGGTATTTATATTTCTTAAAATATAGCTTTTATTCTCTTGTATTAATTCTGTATTCTCTGATGTTCTTTTTTTAAAATAACTACCTTTTTCCTATAACTCCCATAATAACAACTTATTTCCTCAAAATCTGGAAGCCAGATGTCTGAAATCAGTATCACTGATTTCAGTACCTTGAGCTGGAATCAAGGTACTGACACAGCCATATTTCACATGGAGGCTCAAGGGGCAAGTCTATTCTTCACCTCTTCCAGCTTCTAGAGGATGCTGGAAATTCCTCAGGTTGTGGACAGATCATTCCAATGGTTATACTGGCTTATTCTCTCTTGTCTTTGTCTGCCTCTTTCCTGTAAGAATACTTGTGGACGATACAGGATAATCTTCCTTTTGCAAACATCTTAATTTAATCACATCTACAGTTTCTATTTTTCACATAAAGTGGCATTTACAGCTCCCAAGAACTCCTATTTTGGAGGGCTGTTACACTATTTACTTACTTAAACTGTTTAGTAGTTATTTTTGGCTGCCTGTTCATCTACTTTTAAATATCTCACATACTAATCTCAACTTTACTCCCCTGCTTATTTGAAATGTGGTGGGGCAGTACAGGTATTTTGGTCTCCTGAGCAATGGGAGGGACTTTCTTCTGGATATCAGGGAAAGTTGGAGCTCTGTAAGACTTTCTTTGCTTCCAGTGTTTTCACTTGCTTCCACTTGAGTAAACCACCCCTGTTAGCTGTAAGTTGGTACATCATGGATAAGACTATAAAGACTAAACTACCCCACTACTTCATCATATGATACACCAAGATATTACCTCAAAATCCCTTCTTTATGAAGTATCTGCTAACTCTAAGATTGGAGGATATTGTGTTGCACTTACCTTTTTATGTATTCTTGTGAATTCATTCAGGTTGGTTCTTTAAGTCTACTTCCCACTTCTTTCTTTCAGTATTTCATACAATTTTTGTCTCACTGAGAGAACTATTCTTGGCTTCATGTTGATAGTTACCTTTTGTTGTCAATTTTAAAAATTCTTTCCTCTAAAGATTTGAGAATACATGGGATGTAGGAGTGTATTGCACAGGCTCCTGCAGTTCAAATTTCAAGCCACCTTTCAACAACATTTAAGATTCCTGTTGTCTTGAGCCACTACACTCATTCATATACCACTAGTGGTTCAGAGCTGCCTGGCCAAGAGACACACCAACTATGGACCCATCATGAACTTGTTAATGCCTTTCCCTTATGTGACTACTATCTTTTATTCTTATTTTATAATCCAGGTTCTGACAATTTAAATTTCCTTGTTTCCTGAAAAATTTTAACTACATACTATATAACAAGCCATTTTATTTTATTAAATGAGTCAAGATGAATTGGTACAAAGGAAATGCATATTAATGGGTTGAGAAAAATTACATGATGGAGAAAACACTCTTACTTGTGATGAGTCAGACATATTCTAAAGACCAGCTCCTGAGATAAAAATTACAGCAGTATCTTGGGTTATGAATGCTTTTGTTTGTGAACAATTTGGTTTACAAACAGAAGCATCTGGTAAAATTTTGTTGTTATCTGTAAACTCTGTATCAGGTAATAAACATGACCACTGTCATCTTTCCTACATGAACACAAAATGGCCATCTTTTCCAAGATCACAGAACAAATTAAGTTCATAAACCACGTTATCACTTGTATTCTAAGTTTTTCAAGATTGGTCAAGTAGATTAGAAAATGTAATTTTCAAGAAGTTGTGTTACACCAAAAATCAAAGAGATGGACCATTCTTATGGAGCTAAATGGTTTATGAAAAAAAATGTTCTGTGTACAATTCCATTTTTAGAATGAGGCAAATAGAATAAATTTAAGTTTGGATGATTCTTGAATTTAACTACCACCAACTATGGCAGATACTTGATCTTAAACAGATGCCAATCCGGTACATAGGGAGCAATTTAAATCTAACTTTTATAATTAAATGGGACTCTTATTCCAGATATTCTAAAACAAGCAGTTATAAATGAAATAAGCATTGTTTATTTAGAAGTATAAATGGAGCAGTAGTTGATATCTTAAACATACAAGAAAGTTAATGCCATTATAGATGAATGCTGAAACAGCACCACCACAGCAGCTAGCATGCATGAGTCCTATTCCTCTACAGTTTCATTCACTGGGTATCCCCATGGTCTGTTTCATAATGCATAGTGCTTATCTTTCAGGTGGTGCTTCCTGTTACCCTCACATCGAAGCCCATGTAGAAAATGGTAACATACAAACATCTACCCAAGGTACACAGGGGAGGTTACTCAAGGCTGGATGCTGGCTTACGCACTCCTGCTGCCCCATAGCTGTGGCACCAATGTCCATGAACCTGCAAGCCACCAGTGGCAGACCATTGCATCTTAGCTCTGTTTGGGGTGGTATGACCCAATTTCTCAAATTGTGATCTGTGGACTCGTAGTACAGGCATTCCTAGGGCTAATTAAAAATATAAGATCTTGAGTTTTATTCCAGACCTACTAAAACACAATGCCCGTAATTCATATTAACATTACACACTAGTATTTAAGAAGAACTGTTCTATAAAGGCTCTACTGATAAGTGAAATAAACCACACCCACTTGTGCAAACATCATATTGTCTCCCTAGTATCACAATCCAAAAGAAGAAATAAAACCTGAAGGCTGGGAAGACAGCTCAGTAGAATAAGTGCTTGTGGCAAGCACAAGGGCCTAAATTCAATCCCTGATTCAGAAATAAAGAAAGAAATAAAGAAAGAAAGATAGATGGGAGGGAGGGGAGGGGAGGGGAGGGGAAGGGGGAGGAAGGAGAGAAAGACAGAAAACTTGAAAGGCATAACATATAGTAAAATGGAAAAAAATGGAACTTAAGGATTAAAAAATGAAGATGACAGAAAGAAGATAGGAAAAAAGGCATGGGGGAAAAACATGCAAGTATAAATACAGGATGGCTGAGGTGACTGTACTGAAAATTTCCATCAGTATTTTGAAAATAGCAGTTAATGTGTAGAATTTTTACCTTAACTAACTCTGCATGCTGATATCTGTGATCTAAGCAACTACAATGAGGACAGCAATGTGTAATATAAAAGCCAGGCTTGAGTACCTGTCATCTTGGTTTAGTATCATTTCTAATGTCATATCAATTATTACTATGCTTTCTTTAAAATAGTTCTTTTTAAAAAAGAAAAAAATTTAAGGTTTCTTAAAAGCATATAGTAATGTGCAAGCATATGTTCACTCTTACATGACTATATCTGTTAATCTGAGCAAGAGATTTAACAATAAAGATAGATAATGTATCAACCATGTTTAATCAGGTAATGTTTTGAAAATCTATAACATATGTACTGTTGTGTGTTACCCTGTTTCTGTCTTTGTTTTTTATTTTTACTTTTCAAACTTACATTAAATTTAAAAAACTTTCAGTACTAAAAAAAAAAAAAAAATCAATGAACCTCAGGATAAATGTTTCACAGAGGTATATTCAAAAGTATACTGGGGGCTGGCCAAATAGCTCAGTAGATTAAGACACCTGCAAGCAGGCACAGGGGCCAGAGCTTCTAGCCCCAGGCCTACCATGCAGACTCTGCCCCCAGGACACACTGAGACTGGGTGCAGTGGCACATGCCTGTAAGCCAAGCTCTTGAAAGGCTATAAACAGGCAGATCACTATGAGTCTGATCTAGTACTGAGACCTGAACACTCTGTAGACCATTCCCTAAAAACAAACAACAACAACAAAAAAGTATACTAGGACTGGGGAGATAGCTCCATGGTCTAAAGCACCGGCCTGGCAAGCACAAGGACCTTGGTTCAATCCCCAGTACCACATGCCCATAATGGTCAATGAAACTGGGCACAGTAGTGTGCACCTATAATCCTAGCACTAAGGAAGCTGAGACCGTTAGGATCACTCTGAATTTGAGCTGTGTAGCAAGAGTCTATACAAAGTTAATAAAGATTTTTTTAGAAAGTACATTTTACTATCTAATGCACAGTAAAATAAAAAAAAATTGTTATAAAATAGAAAAATGTTTGTTTATCGGGAAAAGGGAAATATACTTACCTGCTTGTATACTTGTCGTAAATACATGATTTCCTCCACAGTTCCCAAGGATATCAGTCTAAACACTTTTACATCTCTGCATTGTCCAATCCTATACGCTCTGCAAAGGGAGCATAAAATAAAAATTAACTAAAACTTTCAGTTTAAGCTAAAAGTCAGTTTTAGAATATAAAAATGAAACATTTTAATTTAAAAATGAACATTTATATTAGATATACTATGTCATCTAGAAACAATGCAAAAATGTTTTTAGAGATTTTTTAAGGAGAACAAAATACAGAAAAAATGTATACAGTAATTGTATTTCTTTTATCATCTTAACTTTCTAAATTCCTAAACTTTCCTAAATTCAGGCATTTATTTATTGATTTTTTTTTTTTTTTTTTTTTTTTTTTTTTTTTTTTTTTTTTTTTTTTTTTTTTTTTTTTTTTTTTTTTTTTTTTTTTTTTTTTTTGTCTTTTTCAGACAGGGTCTCGCTATGCAGTTGAAGCTGGCCTTGAGCTCACTTTGGTAGCCCAGGCTGGTCTCGAACTCGCACCAATCCTCCTGCCTCAGCCTCCCGAGTGCTGGGATTACAGGTGTGCGCCACCACGCCTGGCTATTTATTTATTGATTGATTTATATTATGGCTGGCTCAGTCTGCCCTGGGGGTGAGGCTGGCGCAGCATGTGGTGCCAGGGATTGAGCTGTCGTCCCTATGGTTGTCTAAGCTTGTCTAAGCAGGTGCTTTAGACTGCTTAGCCATCTCGCCAGCCCCAGGCTTTTCTTCAATGACACTCCCTATGAATGGATTATTGCCAAATGATTTCTATCAAGCTCCTCTATGTGTAAACTAAACCATAGTGACAGAAAGCAGATTAGTGATTCCTGAGGATAAGAAGTGGGGAAGAGTAGAGGGAAAGGTTACAAGAAGCAAGCGAAAAACTGGGGATGTGATAGCTGTTTACATGATCTGAATGTTGTGGTAGTTTCACAGATGCACAAATGTCAAAACTTATCAACTGTGGATTTAAGTACATTCAGCTTACTGTGGGCCAATTATAGTTTAATAAAACTGTATAAAAGTAAAAAAAAAAAAAAACAAAAACAGGGAGAAGTAGTTAACCAACTGGAAAGTCTATGGAGCTAGATTTAAAGCCTAGCTCCACAGAGATTTCATTAAGTGGGCCTGACTGCTGACTTGAACCCCAGGTGTTCTGATATGGAACACAGTCTAATTCCAAGTCTAAGCTGACTTAATGGTTAACACAGCAATTAACATGGGTCTGTTCCCTGCAGCTTTCATGTGGATGCTCTGGATCAGGCAGCTGTTCCTAAAAGCCTGTTACAGCTACTGGAAAGGGGGGTGGTGGAAAAGGGCATGGTTACATGATTACAAGTGTTACAGTTAGGGGAAATTTATTTTCAAGTTTGTAAGGTCAACGTGTAAGTCATTATACTTGGTGGTCCTCAGTTCTCCTCATAGAGACGGCCTTATATCGGAGGATACTGTGGGTCTTGCAAATCTTTTATTCCCCAGGGAACCAAAAGCTCCTATGAAGAAGCATAGTCTGGGGTCAACTGTGCATTCAATCCCAGCATGCACCTGGAGAGAGGAGAAGGACTCATACTTGCCTTCTCACAACAAATTTGGGCTCAAAAAAAGCCTCCAGAAATGGATCTAAGAAAACACTCTTTAGATGTCTGCTAACCAAGTGCTTAGTGAATAGCACAGATTACTACAATGCATCCCCTTAAAACCTTACCAAAAAAACCCAAAAAACTATAGTTACTTTGTACCTATGCTTCATCAAGAAAATAAAGATTTGTAAGTGATGGATCTTTTACCTTGCAGAAACAAATACTGAGGGAAGCCGGGCGTGGTGGCTCACGCCTATAATCCCAGCACTTGGGAGGCTGAGGCAGGAGGATTGGTGTGAGTTCGAGACCAGCCTGGGCTACAAAAGTGAGCGCAGGACCAGCCTCAACTGCATAGCGAGACCCTGTCTCAAAAAGAAAAAAAAAAAAAAAAATACTGAGGGAATGCCACACTATATGTGGGTTACAACATGCATGCACAACTCTTACACTTTTCTTTGTTTCTTCTGTCAAAGAGAGGGAGGATGTGGAACAGGAGTGCATTATGTTTTAAGGGAATAATGGGAAAAACAAAATACTAGATTTTGATGACCTAAACAAAAATATACAATTAGCATAAATATCCTAAGATGAGAGGGTAGGCAAAGAGGCTGCTCTCCAGTCAAACTCAACAGATGTTGACCCTGCCACTTAGTGCCTGTGAACATGAGCAAGTTACTAAATTCACTGTGCCTTGGCTTTCTCACAAATAAACGGTACCACAACTGCCTATCACTTAACGATACTACGTGCAGGCAGTAACTAAGAACAGTTCCAGGCTCACAATCAACACAATAAATATAGCTATTCTCTTTATCCTTCTAAAAGTATATATGCAAAGTTGTACATAAACTGTACAATATTATTATCGTAAACAGAATTACTGGCTAGTCTTTCCGCTTAAGCCTTTGTGTGTAACTGCTTTTTTCAAAAATTAGACTATTTGGGCCCGGCAGGATGGCTCAGTGGTCTAAAGTGCCTGCTTAGGAAAGCTTAGGTGGCTGCAGGGACTGCAGTTCGATCCCCGGCACCACATGCTACACCAGCCCTGCCCTCAGGGCAGGCTGAGCCGGCCATAAACATAAACAAACAAACAAACAAACAAAAGTTCTGAAACAAGAAAAAAAAATAGACTATTTTACTTTTCAATTAATGATTTAACTTGCTATGCCAGCCACCAAGACCAGATGTGGTGGCACATACCTATAATCCCAGCACTGGGGAGGCTGAAACAGGAGGATAACTATGACTCTGTGATGCATAGTGACACCCTGCACCGAATACATAAAATTTTTTTAAATTAATTTTAAAGAGCCCAAGCTTTAGAACTTACAATGATCCATACTGATTTCATTGGTATTTACTTCTATGTAACCAGTCTTTATTTTTCTGTAGCATAATATATAGAACATTTAACCATTTCTAAGTTTATATTTCAGCGTCATTAATGACATTCACAACTTTTATGTAACCATCACAATCAATACTTACAGAATTTCCATTTTCACCAACTAAAATTTCTTTCTCATTAAACAGTAACTCCTTTCAATTCTCTGGGTGACCACCATCCTACTTCACATCTCTAGGAATCTAATTATCCTAGGTGTAATATAAAACTATGCAATAGATACCATTTTCTGCCAAAGTCAGGCCTCCTTTCCTTATCACCAATAAGAGGAAAAAATATCTTTCAGTCTTTTAACAATGAGCATATTAGCTGCAAGTTTTTCATAAATGGTCCTTGTGTTGAAGTAGTTTATTATTTTTTTAATTCATGAAAGTCTAGTCGAGTACTTTGTATCAACTGATGAGATTTTCTTCCTCCTGCATTAATGTGCTAACATTAACATGTACGATATCCTTGTGCTGATTGTGATTGGCCTTTGTAAGATGCTGTCATCCTTGCATTCTAGGAGTATATACTATTTATTGTCCTTTCAAAGTTTCTGACTTGGTTTTCTGACATTTTATTGAGCAGTTCTGCATTAACATTTACAAGGGATAATTGGTCTAGTTTTCTTATATTGTCTTTTGACAATGGTGTTGAGCATTTCTGGTATAGAATGAATTAGAAAGTTATTTCTCTTTAAATTCTGGAAAGCTCTGAGAACTGCTGATAATTCTTGTTTGGTAGAATTACTAGTAAAGTCATCTAGTCTGGAGCTTTTCTTGGCAGAATTATTTGTTGATATACAACTGTTCATTGTAATTTCACAATCCTTTATATGTAGTGGTAGCAATGTTCTCTTTTTCATTTATTTTTTTCCTCTACTATTTTTTTGGTGGGGCTGTGGGGGTGGTACCAGGAATCAAACTCAGGACCTCATGTTTGCTAGGCAGGTACTGCACCATTTGGCTAGACCTCAGTCCCCCTCCCTTTTTTTATTTCTGATCTTATTTATTTTTTTTATTTAGTTATTATTTATTTATTTATTTATTTATTTATTTATTTATTTATTTATTGTGTGTGGGACCAAGGTTCGAACTCATGACCTTGCACTTGCCAGGCAGGCACTCATGCCACAGAGCTATCTCCCCAACCCCCTTATTTGTTTTAACTGTATCTTTTTTCTCTGAGTCAATCTAGCTAAACTGTCCATTTTCTTGACATTTTCAAGGAACAATTCTTGGTTTAACTGGTCTCATTTTCCTTTTGCTTGTCCCTGAGCTAATCTTTATGGGTCTGTTTCTTTTTCTACCTTCAGGCTTAGTTTCATTTCTTTTACCCCCATCCCCATCTCTATAAGGTGGAACATTAGCTAGCTGATGTGAAATTCTTTTTTAACATAAGCACTAATAGCTAAAAAATTTCCCTTGGCCCTTATTTCATTTCACTTATCCTATAAACTTTAATATGTTGTGATTTTATTTGTTTCAAAGCATTTTCTAATTTCCTTTTTGAATCTTTAGTCGGAGAAAAGTATGTTGTTTAATTTCCACATATTTGTTACTATTTCATTTTTTCCTTTGCTGCTTCTAGTTTCAGACCATTGCAAATGGAGGGGAAAATATATATATATATATATATATATATATATATATATATACATATATATATATATATATATATATATGTATGTATCTTTTTAAATTTACTAAGGCTTGTTTTGTGATTTAACATAGGGTCTGTCCTAAAGAATGTCCCACATACACTTGAGAAAAACATTCTGCTAACATTTTGTTAGGAGAGTTCTGTTCATGTCTTCTGGTCTAACTTGAGCAGTGCTGTTCAAATCCTTTATTACTGATCTTCTGTCTGGATATATTGTCCATTATTGAAAATTAGATTCTAAAGTCTGCTACTGTTACTGTAGAGCTATTTGTTTCTCACTTCAATTCTTTGTTTTTGTTTCATATATTTTAGAGTTCTGATATTTGGTATATTTATGTTAGTAACTATGATAGTTCCTTGATAAACTGAGTTTTAAGACACTCACAACAGAGCTTTAATTTGTTTCCCTGTCAGGGTTCTGAGCCACCAGTAGTATATGTATGACTGGAACACTTATATGAGTGGTTTGTACCTAATGGGACAGTCATGCATGTATTGTTCACTGGTGGTTCAAACCAATGAGAATGTGTTAAATCATTGCATAACATCTATATTTTTTCTTCTAACAGTTTTTAATGTAGAAACTATTTTATCTAATATTGATATACCTACCTCTGTTCTTTTTTCCTTAATATTTGCATTGAGTATCTTTTTCCTATCCTTTCACTTTCAAACTATGTATGTTCTTAGATTTAAATTGAGTCTCTGATAGTATATACTTAGACACTATTTTTAAAATCTGTTTACAGTCTTTATCTTTTGACTTAGGAGTTCAATCCACTGACACTTAAAGTAATTAGAAATAGAGAATAGACTTACTTTTGCCATTATTTGCTTTCTCTGTATCTCATAACTTTTGCTTCATCTCAATTACTCCATCCTTTAAATTCAGTTAAATTTTTTTAGTGACATACTTTTATTCCTCTGGACTCTTCCTACATATATTCTATAGCTTTGTAGTTATCATGGAAGCAATTACATGTATGATTTTAAAAGTGTAACAATTTGTATTAAATGGATTATCAACTTAGCTTCAGTTGTAATTATAATGTCTACTTCTGTACAGTTCCATCTGCATCTTTATATTTCTGTTACAAATTATCTTTATATACTGTGTATGCACTGACACATTCATAAATTATTTATGCCTGTCTTTTAAATTTTATAGAAAGAGGAATTATAGCTAAATTACAGTAATATTGATATTTCTATTTGTCCCTGTACTTACCTTTGCTGGAGAATTGTATTTTATATGGATTCGAATCACTATTTAGTGTTTTTTCCATTCAACTTGAAGAACTCTGGGGACTAGACTTCTGGAATGGAGCCACCTTCCAGCAGGGACCAGCACAGAGGGACTAGCACAGACATGAGTGGAACTCTGGGGATGAGCCTGCCAGGACTGACCCACGTACTGGGCTACACTTCAGCAGATATTGGCAGGGACTTTCGTGAAACTCTGGATAACTAGCTAGGCCTGAAGCATCCAGGCACCAGTCCCACCGGGCTATATGAAGGGACAAAGGAAGTACTTAGAACCTGGCAACTGGGAAGATGAACACAGGGAAAACACTTTCCATACAAACTCAAAGTTTATGACCTATTTTATTATATAACGGTTGCTCCTATGGTCTAGAACATTAGTTACCAAAGTTGTCAATTTCTAAATTTTGCTTATGTTATCATTGCTAACTGTACTGCTGTACCTAGGATATTATATCTGTATTAACCACTTGTTCCCCCTTGCATAGTAATTTTGGGAAGCACTGGGATAACCTCCCCTAAAGCCTTACACTGAAAGACAGTGTCAGATGGAAACCAACCTCCCACTGCCAAATAACTGAGAAAGCAGATCTTGGGACCCGCACAAACCACCAATCTCCAACACACAGAATATATCCCTGAATAGTGGCACTTATAAGATAAAAAGATTTTCATCTCATAAGTCTTTTTTGGGTGAGTTTATTTTTTTCTTTTTCATTTTGAGATTTGATCATTTAAAATAATTAGTTTTAATGTTGCTGATTATTTCTCCTCCCTGTTTGAGTTTGAGTTAAAACCCTCTAGTAAATTTTCCAATTCCAAAACTTCTGTATTAAATGTTGCTTCCTAAGTCTACTGTCTGTGATTTCTTCAAGGACAGTTTCTAGAAATTTTGTTACCTTAAGTAGGTAACATTTTCCTGTTATAACTATTATAGAAAATACTCCTTATTGTTGAATACTTATAAAGCATTTTTAAAATGACCATAACTTTTAATAGAAATCATAAATGCTAGATCCCATAAACCTAATCCCCCCAAAATGTGGTCCCATAACTTTTAATAGACAGTATAAATGCTAGATTCCATAAAATCACTACCCTAACATGCTCTTTATTGACAAATTACTATTTGGAAAAACAGCCACTTCTACAAACGCTAGTCTACATAAACTAACATAGAAGATCCTCACCATTTATCAGTGTGAATTGTAAAACTTAACAGTAGCTTAGGCTGGAGGATTCAAACTGTCTCAGTTCACTTCTGGATACATACCTGCTGGGGTATGTGTGTGTGTGTGTGTGTATACATTTTCATGTCCCCATATACCTGATTGCTTTTAAATGTCATAACTTCCCAAAGAATTTCACACCCGATTCTTCTCAAGGCTTTAGGTGTTATGTTACATTCCTCTTCCCTAACCATTGCCCAGTTGTCCAAAGTTATACAGCCCCACTGCAGCCATCATGCATTACAGAGTTTACACCTGGCTTTGAGAGCTTCTGCAAGCCTAAGATCCAAGAAATGTACTGAGTCGTCTTAGATAGAAATTAGTTCCTAGTGAAACCCACAGACAGGTCAAATGTTACACAGCGATTCTGCACTGTGGCTTTTGACCTGTAGGAAGCACCAGAAATAGGCCACCTCCTCTCAGCTGAAAGTTACATAGTAAAAAGTATTACAAATGTCCCAGTTTTAAAAGGTGTGAATTTCCCCTGGTTTGAACATTTTGATTGGGAGCTCACACGGTCACAGATCATGTTTGGTTTACAGAGCTCCTATGAAGTTTTCTGGTCAGCTCCATTTGCTTTTCTAATGCTACCAAAAGAGAATAAAAGCTTGGACAGTCCCTAGCTCACAAGCCCACTAATATCACTCTTTTATTATTAAATGAGTTATATAAAAATAACTTCAACATTTCTATGTGCCTAGATGCTTGGTTTTTTTTTTTTTTTTTTTCATTTTTTTTTTTGTCTTTTTGAGACAGGGTCTCGCTATGCAGTTGAGGCTGGTCCTGAGCTCACTTTTGTAGCCCAGGCTGGTCTCGAACTCGCACCAATCCTCCTGCCTCAGCCTCCCGAGTGCTGGGATTACAGGCGTGAGCCACCACGTCCGGCTTTTTTTTTTCATTTTTAAAAAGATAGTACAAATTAGAATTAAAACAGAAAAAAATACAAGTGATACAGAATTTCATAGTGTTTGTTATAACACATAGTATTGTCTTCCAACCAGTTATTCATATTATCAGATATATGTGTATAAAATTGGAAGAAAGAAAAAAAGAAAGATATGTATAAGAACTTACAAACAAATAAAATAGAGGGCTGGGACGATAGCTCCGAGGCACAAGTGCCTGCTGGGCAAGTGCAAGGTTGTGAGTTCGAACTCTGGTCCCCCCCCAAAAAAAAATAAATAAATAATTTTTAAAAAAAGAAATAAAATAGAAAGGTTTATTTTTGAAGTAATGGAATCTAGTTTTTGTCATTTTTATGAAAATATATGATCATTTTAAAAAGTGATCTACAAATATTTAAAAATACTGAACATTTTCTATTGTAATAAAGAAAAAAAATCTTTCCAATTAAATTTTATATTTTCAACCCTTTATGTCCTTTTATTTTACATATATCTTATAATAAATATAAATCTAAGCCTAGCTTTTTTTCTTCATTCCCCTTCTTTTTCTGGTAGAGGTTAATTCACTCATACTTACGCTTATATTTATTTATGACACTTTTTTTCTTGGTACCAAGGATCAAACTCTGGACGTTGCATTTGCCAGGTGGGCACTTAAAGTGCTGAGCTGTCTCCCTGTCCCTCTGACACTTTATGTTTTGTATTTGCTATGCTGAGTTTCTTTTTTTTTTTTTTTTTTTAAGAATTTTATTTTATTTTATTTTATTTTTTCTTGTTTCAGAACTTTTGCTTATTTATTTATTTTCAAGGCCGGCTCAGCCTGTCCTAATGGCAGGGCTGGCGCAGCAAGTGGTGTCGGGGACCGAACCGCGGTCCCTGCAGCTGTCCAACCTTTCCTAAGCAGGCGCTTTAGACCACTGAGCCATCCCGCCGGGCCCCTATGCTGAGTTTCTTTTCTCCTGACATACTCTGTATTTCTCATCATTTACTAACCTCATATTTCGTTTTTAAAACTTTTGGAAGTATGACAATTGATTCCCAATGTTTCTCCAAGTAGAGATAAGGATCACATATCAGTTACTTTGAGCATTTTTAAAATTTGTGGTGAAATATACACGTACAAAATTTATCAGTTTAGTCCACATATGCCGCGATCCTTGGGAGCTGCCCGCAGCCCTGCACCATGAGTGGCCTGAAGCTGGAGGAAGAGCCCAGTGTGGACTCCAGCTTGAGCTCTGGCGGCTGCAGCAGCAGCTACGGAGGAAAAGAATTAAAAAGGAAAATGTCCTTTTTTTTTTTGCCTTTTTGAGACAGGGTCTCACTATGCAGTTCAGGCTGGCCTTGAGCTCACTTTTGTAGCCCAGGCTGGTCTCGAACTCGCACCGATCCTCCTGACTCAGCCTCCCGAGTGCTGGGATTACAGGCATGAGCCACCACGCCCGGCTAAAATGTCCTTTCTGAAGCTGAAGATATCACTGCCTTTTGATGCTAATGTTTCTGGAAGAACCTTGAATGCCCAGGGACTTTCAAATCTTCAGTCCTCTTCTGGTCACTTCAGAACTGGGATTTCCACGTAGAAGTTTACTGACAAGAAGATGTGACTGTTATCTGCCTTCCTCAGGGACCTGGATGCACTGCAGAGCACATGTACCCAGGAGTACATGTATGTGTTAACTACGTGAGGACTAACTTTTTAATTAAAACCATCCCTAAACAGGGCAAGGTACTGCTCATGAAAGCCAAGTTTGTGATGCACCATGGAAAGCTTACAGCACAACTTTACTCATGCTACATGTTCACTAAATCTCATTTGAACATCCATAACCGTAAGATTCCTGACATTTCTCCCATTTAAAGAAGCACATATCATTTTAATTTTTTAAGGGTACAGTTCACAGCATGAAGTAAATTCACACTGTTTTGTAACCATCATCACCAGTGTCTACCCCTATACATTTTTCATCATTCCAAAATTAAACTCTGTACCCATTACACAGTAACTGTTGATTCTTCTCTCCTCCTTTTCCTTGTTAACAACTATTTTATTTCCCAACTCTTGAATTTGACTATTCCAGATAGCTCATGTTAAATCATAAAATTAATTATTTTATTTTTGGCTTATTTCTTCTAGCTTGTTTGTTTTAGTATGTATTAGAATTTCATTCCCTTTAAAAGCCAAAAAATATTCCATTGCATGGATATGCTACCTCTTCATTTAGCCATTCATTACTCCAGCAAGGTAATGAATGGGACATTTCCATGTCTCATCTGAATACAGATGCTATGAATGTTGGTAACAAGTATCTGTCAAAGATTCTCATTCTAATTCTTTTTGGTGGTACCCAGAGTAGCAGTAGAACTGCTGGATCATATGATACAAGAGGCTTCATTGTTTTTGAGAAACCACCACATTGTTTTCTACAGTGGCCATACCATTTCACGTTCCATCAGCTGCAGCACAGGGGGCTAGTACCCAGGAAGAAGCCCTTCTAGGCTGAAAACTGTATTCAAATCTTTTGCCCATATTTGATTTGTGTTTTTATTGTTGAACTTTGGGAATTCTTTACATATACTAAATACTATAAATACTGAATCAAATATACTTACAAGTTTTTCATTACATGGAATGCCTTTTATTGTGTGAGTAGAGTCTTTCAATGTACAACTTAAAGAGTATTTTTTAAAATGCACATAGTAGAGTCTCACTGTAGACCTATACAATCAGAGTGTCTGGAAGGCAAAATCTAGTCATCTGTGTGTTTTTAAACAGCATTTGAACCCAGGGCTTCAAATATGCTAGGTATGTGCTTTAATATTGAAATATATCCCCAATTTTTTCTTTATTTTTGTTTTTATTTTGAGACAGGTTTTCTAAGTTACCTAAGTAAGTCTTCAGTTTGTTGAGCTTATGCTTCAGCCTCCAGACTAACTGGGATTAGAAATATACATGACCATGATGCCCAGTTGCTTCATTATTTTAGCTGTTGCCCATTCATTTTTGCTAACATTCAAAAACATTTTGGGGCATACATTTTGAAACTAATCAGGATATCCTGATTTATTTTTCTGAGGAAAGACAAATTCTAAGTTTTACATATCCAGCACCACAATGCTAATGTTTTGTTTTGTTTTTTTTAATTATGTAGAATTTTAGTTGTTTATTAACCTTTCATAGTTTGGGGAATTATTTTTTTGTAACTACATTTAAGACTCAACCACACTATCAGTAATTTGTATAAAATTATATCATCATAACTTTCCTTGATTATGACTGAGTTTTGTATATTGTGGCTTTTCTATGTATACATTAACATTTCATTCATTGCATATCTATAAGCAATGTTTACAGACTATGAACAATAAATGTTCTGAGCTCCTAGATGTCATCATTTACTTATATTTTTTCCTTACATATTGATACATTAGCTATTAATAAAAACTAAAAATCAGAATAATTTTCTTTGACATTTAGTCATACAAAATTTAACAACTCTATAGAATTCTAAAGGAGATGAAAAATCTGCTCTTCAAAGTCTGATCTGGGGAAATGTCCTCCTATTCTTACTTGTTCATAACTACTTTTTTATTTTTACAAAACATTTTCTGCCTCTAGAATCTCTTAATCCTTTTCTTTGTACTTAGAAATATCATGAAGATAAATGTTTTCTCTCCCTCACAGTTATTGTTTCTATTTAGTACACGCTGGCCCTTCAAAATTAACAACTGAAAATTACACTGTAGTTATGCCCCTTTACATCCAGATTTCTAGTCTTCATTTCTGGCTGGGCGTGGTGGCGCACGCCTGTAATCTCAGCACTTGGGAGGCTGAGGCAGGAGGATTGGTGTGAGTTCGAGACCAGCCTGGGCTACAAAAGTGAGCTCAAGGCCAGCCTGAACCGCATAGTGAGACCCTGTCTCAAAAAGACAAAAAAAAAGTCTTCATTTCTGGAACAGACAGTTGATAGTTTCTGGGATTTCTCTTTCCTCAGTTACTTGCTTCTATTTCTACCATTAGCCCTATCCATTTTGTTATTCAGACCTGGTACTGAGTTATTTTATTTTGGCAATATTTTTAATTTCTAAGCACATTTTTCTCTTTTAGGTACTTTTAAGTTATTTCAGTATATGTTCTTTTTTCAGTCCCTTCTGCACTGGTTTTCCCGTTTGGCTCTTTTCTTTCATACTGCTAATATTTTGAAAATATCTTACAATTCTTAATTATTCATGTACAATTATAATGTGGAGTAAGGTAAATTATTACTGGAGAAACACTCTAAGGGCTTCCAAGCAGATAACAGGTTTATTTAACCACTTCCCCTTTTTGTGTCCTGTGGAGATCTGAGATTAACTCAAATTTGACACATCTCATAATCTAGTTCCAATGATAATCTAGGAATTTTTCTACAGCAGATCACTCTTTTATCTATAAAATTATCAAATTATTCTTTCAGGTTCTATGAAGGAGCTCTTATTATAAATAACACCTTTGTAAATATGAAGCATGAGAGGGAAGTTACATTACCTTCTCATAAGGACACACTCTGATATATTCATGTCCTGTGGCTGCTAATCTTATGCGGAGAATCTGTCTTTCCTGCACACTCTGGATACAGCTCTTCTCTATTCATTTCTTGTCTTTCTCTCTCTCTCTCTCTCTCTCTCTCTCTCTCTCTCTCTCTCTCTCTTTCTTTTGTACAGGGTCTCACTACTGACTCACAGTGATTCTCCTGCTTCTTCCTCCTAAGTGCTGGGATTACAGGTGTGCACCACCACACCCGGACTCCATCACTGGCTCAGTGTGTTCAAGAGCAGGACCAGCACGGCAGGTGAGGTCATTTCTTGATCACACAGATTCTATTTGCTTTCTATTTTCAAGAAGTTTCTCAAAATGTATGATCAATCAGTAAACTGCCCTAGTTTGAGTGTTACAGATTTGACCTTTCTTCTTTAGTCATTTCTGTCATATTAATGGAGTTGAAAATGACAGAAAATAAACAGCTATTACTGTTCTGCAATTTGAATTTAGAAGATCAGGTTATCTTAAATAGAAGTTTTCCCTTCTCTTCTACAGTCCTATTATAAATGACCTAAAAAGTTAAGGAATATATGTATATTTTTTTTGGTCCTTTTTTGAGACAGGGTCTCACTATGCAGTTCAGGCTGGCCTTGAGCTACTTTGGTAGTCCAGGCTGGTTTTGAACTCACACCTATCCTCCTGCCTCATCCTCCCGAAGGAATATTTTTATATTAAAAGAATTTACACATCACTTAAAATTTTATCAGCATTATACCTGTCAATGGCTTGAAGGTCATTGGCTGGATTCCAAGTAGGATCAAATAATATAACAACATTGGCACCAACAAAATTGAGGCCTAGTCCACCAGCCCTGGAACAAACAGAAAAGAGCTCATTAAAAAAAAGCATAAACTATTGCACTCGAGCTCAACTATGCCAAGTTTCTGCAGCTAAAAGAATAAATCAAACATTAACATCATAAAAGCAGGATGATTAAAACACAAATGAGATACCTATGGCATATTCTTTTTCTACTATTCTAGAAAATCCTTTCGAGAAACAATCATTTGAGCTAATGTAAACAGGCTGTGCTGCATTTTACAATTTTGGGATATTCAAGTACTACTTCTATAAGATTTTCCTACATAATTTATTTATTTATTTATTTATTTATTTTATTTATTTTTTTTTTTTTTGGTAGGACCAGGGTTCGAACTCACGACCTTGCACTTGCCCAGCAGGCACTTGTGCCTCGGAGCTATCTCCCCAGCCCATTCCTACATAATTTAAAAAAAAAACTATTAATATATATGCCAGCTACATAAAATGTGGTACCTTTGTTTAGAAACCTATATTGTTTTACATTCAGGGAAAGATGGCAGAATTTATGTTTATGTGGAGAAGATGGCCATGGTCCGGTTTGCCACCCAATGGGAGGTTTGCAAATGGAAGCAAAATTTTGCCAAATGCTTTTCTTTGTAACTAAATTGTTTGCCAATGTAAGTGTGTTCATGAGCCAAGCTATTACTGGACATATGTTTAAAAATTAGTCCAGGAATAGACAGACATCTCTCTATTCCTCCCACCCAATGCAGCCAAAATCCCTTAACATTATATACAAAATAAAAATAACACTAAAAGGTACAGAAAAGGCCTAGTGATGGTGAGGCTCAAGAAAAAAAACACAGTAACTTCCTTAGCCTTGTTTTTGCTCAATATGGCCCAAGCTGGCTTTTGCAGAATTTAGGAAGGAGGAAATGTTAGCAGTCACAAACTAAAAAATGCTCCCAAACAGGGTGGCTATCATCAAACTTGCTATCCTCCTGCCTGTGCTTCTTGAATAACTGAAATTATATGCTTACACCAAAAATGCTCAGCATAGTATCAGTTTTCACAAAATCTAAATAATTATATTGTGAAGAATCAAGCCTCAAAGCAATAACATGAAGTCCTATCCCTCCCCCCATAAAAACAGAAAAAGCAAAAAACTCAAAGTAAATAGAAAGCAGGAAATAGTTAAGTATAAGAGCAAAAATTAAGACAACTGAGCATAAGAAAATAAGAGAAAAAAAAAAGGAAAAAAACAGAATCTTTGCTAAACTTCTGCCAAGAATGTCAAAAATAAGCAGAATAAACCAATTACCAATATCAGGAACACAACAAGAGATAACAGTATCCATCCATGTGGCAACTATTAAAAAGATAGATGAATACAACACACTATGTGATCTTCATAAATTCAGGAAGTTAGAAATGGACTCACTTCTCAAAAACCACAAACTACTATACTCAATAAATGATTTGGATACTGTTACAGCAACTAAAGAAATTAAGTAAACATTTAAAATGACCTTAGGGTTAAAAAAAATCCAGTCCTGATAGTTCTACCAGAGAATTCTACCATTTGCAAAATAATTTTTACCAGTTGTTTTGTGATACCATGACTAAACCTAGGGCCCCACACATACTGGTCAAGCATGATACAACTGAACTGTATCTCTAGCCCGTTCAAAGATTCATTTTGAGGTAGGTTCTTATTCAGTTGCCCAGGCTACCATCAAACTTGCTATCCTCCTGCCTTAGATTCTTAAATAACTGAAATTATAGGCCTACACCAAAATGCTCAGCATAATCAGTTTTCACAAAATCTACCCCACAAAATAAAAAAGAACAATTCCCATTCATTATATAAAGCTAGTACTAAAAAACAAACAAACCCTGGGGGGTGGGGCAGAAGATAGTATTATCCTGATCCAGTTACCAAAGCCAAACAATATAAAATAAAAAAGAAAGAAAACTATACATCAATATCTCTTATGAACTTAGACATAAAAATCCTCAACAAAGTATAAGTAAATCCAACTACATATAAAACTAATCATATACTAATCACTACTGATTGTCATTTATTGTAAAAATGCAAGGCAGATTCAATATTTGAATCAAATCAATGCAAACGATATCAAAGGTTAAGGAAAAAAACCACATCATAGCAATGAATACAGAGAAAGTATTTGATGAAATCCAATACCAATTCACAATTTTTAAAACTCTCAGGAAGATAGAAATAAGGAGAAATTCTTCAATTCAACAAATAATATTTGTAAGGAAGCCACAACTAATTATTTTTTAAGTAAAAGGTTAAATGCTTTAATAAGCCCAGGGATGAGATAGTGATATTCTTTCTCATCACTCTATGATATTACAAGTTCTTTTACTGCAATACCCAAGAAGAAAAAGAAAGATACATATATCACATAGGAAAAAAATTGAACTGGCATTACATGAGTATCTATGTAGAAAGCTTAATGAATCTCGGGGTGAAAACCTGTTAGAAATAACTGGTAATCCAGAAACACTGGATAGTACAAGATTAATGTCCCCTCCAACCCCCCTAAAATAACAATATTTGTATGGAGAGACTATTCCTTATCTGAGGTGCTGGAGACCAGGAGTATTACTGGCATAGCATTTTTTCAGATTTTTTAATATTTGCACATAAGAAGGTATTTTGTGGATGGAAGCCACGCCCAAATATTAATTCCTTTGTTTAAAAACTACCTTACAAATAGCTTTAAAGTAATTTTATACATTATATTTAATAATTTTGTTCATGAAGCTAAGTTTGTCCATGACAACTCATGGGGCAAAGAAGTTTTGGGTTTTTCTTTTTTGTTTTTTTTTTTTTCCCTCATGGGGGTATACTAGGTGTTGTCCAACCTGTTGCTTGAAATGAGGCGTGGAACTTGCTACCTGTGATGTCATACTAGATTTTGGAGGTAGTATTTATATTTCAGATTTTTGAATTAAGGATACTCAACCCATAAAACAATAAACATGTGGAAACCAAAATTTGAAAACATAATACCACACCAAAGAAACCATAACACAGAAAATGAAATGGGTAAATATAAAAGGAGTAAAACATACAGGATTTGTATGTTGAAAATAAAGATTCACCATGTTTATGGATTGGAAGGATCAACATAAAGATGTCAATTATCCCTAAACTGAGCCACGATAAAATTCCTGTCAAGGGGCTCGGCGGGATGGCTCAGTGGTCTAAAGCGCCTGCTTGGGAAAGCTTGGGCAGCTTCAGGGACCGCGGTTTGATACCTGGCACCACATGCTATGCCAGCCCTGCTCTCGGGGCAGGCTGAGCAGGCCATAAAAATGAGTGAATAAACAAACAAAGGTTCTGAAACAAGAAAAATAAATAAATAAATAAATAAATAAAATAAAATAAAATTCCTGTCAAAATTATGGCAAAGTTATCTTTCGTACATATAGATAAGTGTATTTTAAAATTCATATAGAAAAGCATGCCATAAAATACCTAATACAGTCTTGGGGAGGGGAATACCTTGGAAGAATCACTTCACCTACTGCAAAAAGATACCACATGTTCTTTACCTCCCCTAAAATAACAATGCTGATTTTTTTTTTTTTTTTTTTTTGTCTTTTTGAGACAGGGTCTTGCTATGCAGTTGAGGCTGGCCTTGAGCTCACCTTTGTAGCCCAGGCTGGTCTCGAACTGGCACCGATCCTCCTGACTCAGCCTCCCGAGTGCTGGGATTACAGGCGTGCGCCATCACGCCCAGCTGCAATGCTGATTTATAATGAGCTGAATCTTATACTTTTCTGGACTCAGAGTTTTCTCCATATATATTTTCCCTTGGTTGCCTCTTATATACTCATTCATCAAAATCAAAGCCATTCTAGGTATCATTTCTTTCTTCTCCATCATTACTTCTCTTTCTACTATAAGCCAATATATATTAAAACCCAACAAGTTTATCTTGAAAATGTTTGTAAGTTCATTCTCTATTCCTCTTACTTCTGTCTTATGTTAAACTGTTATTATATTGACTTACAGGTATTATTTCACTGGCCTCCTATGATCCTTTACCTAGGACATTAAGTCCATCCTCACTACATAAAATTATTTTAAATAGACAGTTTAAAAAAAATAGAGCTGTCCTCTGAAAATTCTAAAACCTTACATTCCTATGGATCAGAGACCAAGTCTGTAGGCCTCAATGACCAAGCCTATCTCCTTTGCAGCTGGTATGATATTGGTCATTCTTGAACTTTAATCAAAGAACCAGCAAAATACTAACCTACCTTCATACACTGCCTTCACTTCATGAATTTGTGTATCATCCTTGTGCAGGGGCCATGCTAATCTTCTCTGTATCGTTGCAATTTTTTAGAGTACATGTTGCAGAAGCAAGCATCAAATAATTTTCTTTGCTCTCTTCCCTAACTGGTTAACTTTTATTTATCCTCCTAGCATCATTTATAAATTCTGAACTGAATATTTCTCTTTGGTCTGCCTACTACCCTCTGTCCAGCACAAGGTATTGAACTTCCTTTAATACATTTCTAAACAACTCATCCTCTATGTCCATACTTTTTTCAGTTATAAATTTTTTTTTTTTTCTTGTTTCAGAAACCTTTGTTTGTTTATTCACTCATTTTCATAGCAGGCTCAGTCCACCCCGTGGGCAGGGCTGGCGCAGCATGTGGTGCCAGGGATCGAACTGTGGTCCCTAAAGCCGCCCAAGCTTTCCCAAGCAGGCGCTTTAGGCCACTGAGCCATCCCGCTGGGCCCTCAGTTATAAATTTTAAAGGAGCTTCGTCCGAATCTTTTACATCTTTCCTTCTCTAGCATGTGCCACAGTGCACAGGCATTGTTTCTTAAACTGACCTTTGTAAAATTAACTAATGACTCCTATTTTGTTGTAGACTCAGCTCTTCCCTACGTAAATCCTAAGCTATAGCCACTTAAATTCTCTAGACATTTGTGCATTTATGTTACTTTCTCAGCCTAAATGCCATTTCATTTTTAATCAGGTCTTACCTAGAAAGGGCAGGTTAAATATATGATTTTTTTCTAAACTCTTAATCAAATTTCCCAATAAGGTCAACACTGAATCTAAAAGTGGAATCTGATTTGGTGGTTATCACCCCATTTGGTTACCAGAGCTGCGGAAAGAATTAAGATTGTGAACCAAGGCATCATTGAAAATGCAATCCACTGCAAAATAGAAAAATGAAACAATAACTGAACTTGTCTTTTTCAAAATATAGCTGAAGAATGTATTTATTATGTTATTTAATAACATAATAAATTATATTATTTATGTAATGACATGTGAAAAATTACTTCTTGAATACAGTCACAGTAAAATAGGAGTCCCAAACTTCTTTTCTTGCCTTGGATAGATTCCCTACAGAAGACAAAGCCATGTGATGCTAACAGAAACCCCCAACAATTAGTCTCCAGAGGATTTCCACAAAGGAAGAAAGCACTCCTGAAGGTTAAGTTGGAAGCAAAAAGTTACAAAATACATGAATAAATGACCTACCCTACACAGGAGTCAGAGGAAACACAAAGGAAAAGGATTAGCATCTCTAAGTACAGAGAAGATAGAGCCAAAGTACCATCCAAACAGAGATTGCTTTAAGAATGATTAAAAGAAAGAAAAGGCTAGAAGTCATAAAAATGGAATGTGAGCAAAATAAGGTAGTTTTGGAACAAAGAGAGTTCTAAAAATGAAAAATACAGTCTTTAAAAACTAATATTTTGCTCATTTAAAAAAAATAAATAAAAATAAAAACTAAATATTCAACTGGGTAATGGCGCACATTTATAATCCCAGCTATACAGGATGCTAAGGCAGGAGGACCCCAATTTAAAGGCCAATGTGGGCAACACAGAAAGATCCTATATTAAAAATGAATTAAAATTCTTTTCATAGATTAAGAAACAATTCTGTAGGACAGATGAAGAGATATCTATGATCTTTATAGCAATGGTCATCATACTGAACTGGAGGTAAACAGAAGATGAGGAAGAGACTACTACTACATAGCCATTATAGGTTATACATTATCTGGACTGTTGTTTCACATATTTATGACTCGGAAACATATTACATTTATGTGTATTTTGCAGAAATCAATTGAAGACATTAGTCTAGCCGGGCGTGCTGGCTCACGCCTGTAATCCCAGTACTCGGGAGGCTGAGGCAGGAGGATTGATGTGAGTTCAAGACCAGCCTGGGCTACAAAAGTGAGCTCAAGGCCAGCCTGAACTGCATAGCGAGACCCTGTCTCAAAAAGCCAAAAAAAAAAAAAAAGACATTAGTCTATGTCATTTAATGCATTATATAAAAGAAATTATGCAAGAAAGGATTTCTCAAATTCATTCTACAGGAAAATGGGGTTCCAATGCTTCTTTTGAGTTAGTTGTAGGAAATGAAGAATAGTTTTACTGGCCTATAGTACAATCTCAGTCTAAATATATCTTTATTATCATTTTAAGATTTTTATTGTTTTTGTTCATATATTTTACATGTTTGTTTTTTAAATCCCTTAAAATTCTTTTTGAAAGATAGTGCAAGTAAATTTGTAACATTATGTCAAGAATTATGGAAAAACATTCCAAAAGGGATTCCTGTAACTTAGGTATTTAATATTGATTTAAATCTTTCTCTAATATATGTATATTCTTTTGAAGATTTGAACTAGAGATTCATAAATAGGTGTTAGAATTAGTCTGCCTTTCATAAAATGCCTACCTATGGACCTGCTCATAGCAGCCCCAGAGGTCCATGAACTCCTGAAAGCTGCTGCTATAGTAAAGCGCAGCTGCCAGGAGAATGAGAAGCCTGAAGATTCTGGTCACAAGACATGAATCACAACACTACTCCCAAAATCTAGGAAGCTGTATCTATTTTTAAAAATTGTTATCTTTATTCTAAATTGTTAACTTTATAAACCTGTATTTAATATAAAGATAAGTCAATGATAAAGGAAATAAGGAAAAACATGTGAAACTCAGAAAATTGTTATTTCAGTTATAATTAATAACATTTTGGCTGTTTCTCCTTAAATTCAAGTAAAAATAGCATAAGCATATCCATTGAAAATCTAGTAACAGCTCTAAAATTACTCTAAATCTTAAAAAAACAATCAGATAAAAATCAAGCTATCAAATTTTATTTTCTTACATCGTCGAGACAAGGCAAATGTTAACATCTTGTGTGCTGTTGAACTCTTTCACGATCCTGAGTCTCTCCTCCGACTTTGTGCTTCCATCAAGTCGCCGGTAATCAAGCCCTGATGCCATACAGTACTGCTGCAGTATATCGAGCAACTGGAAGGCAGGCAAGTGGATGGGAAAACACATTTTTATAAGTCTGTAAGTTTTGTTGCATTATAGAGATTGGATTTTCCAAGCATTAGTTAGCGATGTTCATGGTTTCCTTCTTAAAATTCCCTGAGCAATTAACTATTTGGGGCCTGGGGTTGAATCTCAAGTGGGAGAGCACTTGGCTAGAATACACAGGCCTGGGTTTGATCACCAGCACTACAAAACATACAGTCAAAAATTTTCATGCTTCTGTCCCACAGTTTTCTTCATCATTTGGAAATTAGCTTTAACATTTAAAAACCATTGATTTTTCTTTTAATCTACCTTAAAAAAAAAAAAACTAAGTAAAGAGAAAATAACCGGTCAAGTTATTTATAAAAATGTGCTTTACTAAATGGGCTATTTTCTTAGTACCAAAATATCTTTTTTTTTTTTAAATGGTACTGGAGATCAAACTCAGGACCTTGCACTTGCTAGGCAAGCACATACTTATTCCACTGAGCTATCTCCCTGGCCCTATCTTTTTTTCTTTTTTTAATATGATTTTGGTATAGGGTTTTGCTATGATGCTCCTGTTTTCAGCCTCCCCACCATGCAGATTACAGGTCTGCACCACCATGCCCAGACTTGGTCCCTGGTTCAGCACACCCAGAGGTGGGGCAGGCATGGCATGTAGTACTAGGGAATTAAGCCCCAGTCCCTGGGCTTGCCTAAGCAAGCACTTCGTCTGCTGAGCTTTCTCACTGGCCCAATCCTAAAACATCTTACAGAGTACCTTAATTACTAACAAGAACACACCAACAAAAAAGTCTTTGTTTGCTACTTGACAGTAACCCTCAGAGATAATATTTAAACATCTGTGAAAATTTTGAGTTGCTTACCTATCATCACTTAGTATCATGTGATTAAGATAGAAAATGTGTCTATAAATTGCTATGTTCTTTATACTTTATGCCTCAGAAGTCAGGGCTAGATCAGTTAAGAATGCACCCTAAGGCCAGAGAGGTAGCTCAGCAGACTAAGTGCCTGCTTAGGCAAGCACAAGGAGCAAGGCTCGATCCCAGTACCACATAGTACGCCAACACTCCAGTCCCATCCCCAAGCATGCTGAGCCAGCCACTGAGACCAGGTCTGGTGGCTCATGTCTGTAATCCCAGCACTGGGAGGCTGAAAACAGGAAGATCACCACAAATCTGAGCTGTGTGGTGATACCTTGTATCAAATACATTAAAAAAAAAAGAAAAAAAGCACCCCAGATAAAACTTACCTTGGTGGAAAAGGAGAAGAGAAGAACCTTATCTTTGTTTTTCCTGAAATGATTTAAAAGCTGCTGTAGGACCTGGAAATAAACCACAGATAATCAGTGAACCAGTTCCAAATGAAAGTATGCTTTACAGATATAAACGTCACTTGAGAATTTAACATAATTTTTCAATAATGCTAACACAGTCATCTTTACTAATTCTCTTTACTTTTTCCAAGTTAGAGAAATAAAGCATTAGGTATTACATTAAATGTTATTTCTTATCATATTATAAATAAGGTTAAGTTCCTAAACACTTATTTCATCTCATCTGATTTTAATAAAAAGGAAGCAAAATAGGATGTATTTAAATAGATTAGTTTCCAAAATATATTTTCTTTATATCTACAATACATTAAGAAACTAGAGAGCAGCATACCTCTCAGGAACTATTTAAATTGTCTCCAGATAGATGTAATAAAATGTGTTCAATTACATCTATGTTGTGAAAGTCCTGATATTTATTTTCTTAGAATAATCAGTCAGATATATACCTCTTCTCATTTTTTCCCCTTTGTTTCTATATTTATAGTAATCCCTGACTTCCACATTGGATTTTGACCTCAAAATGCCAATAATTTGGCCCTACACACAGTGCTATTAGCAAGCAGGCAAATAGTCCAAGCCTTGTATATAACAGAAATACTGATATTTTTAAACAGGCATTTCCACATCTGGCAATGACAGCTCCAGAACCCTGTGGAAAAGCATCCACAGAGGAAAAAAGGAATTTTCTGTACTAAGTCTAAATGAAATGGCCATTTAAGCAATTTTATTTAATCAATGATAAACATTTAAACTTGTTTTGTTGAGACAAGTTCTCAATATGTGTTTTAGGCTGGCCTTAAACTCATGGTGATCCTACTTTAGCCTCTCAAGTGCTGAGACTATTACGTGTGTGTCACTGAGCCTGGTCTTAAACACTTAAATTTCTAACTAAAAAACAATTTATATCCAATGTTAACACTCTCTCTCTTACTTTTGTGGAACCAGAGATTGATCTCAGGCACTCACACTTGCCAGGCAAGTGCTTATTCTACAGATCTATCTCCACAGCCCCAACATTCTCTTAATAATTGAGCAAGTGAAGACATTATGCTAAGCTTGATTCTTACCCTCAATCCTTCAAAAGAAGCTATGGAGGTGTTTTTTGTTTTGTTTTAATGAGCAAAATATATTTACTAAGGGAAAGAAAACTTCTGTTTGTGAGAGAGACAGAAGGAGGCCCTGAGCAGGTGGTCCCAAGCTAAGGAGGTTTTGAATCACCTTAGGTAACCAACCAAATGACAAATGGAAACGTCACAACTCAGATCAATATTTTAATACCTAGAGAACATTTGTTTTATTTACATTTCCTTTTATATTTTAATGAAATAATTTGTGTCTCAGTTACTTTTGTTGTTGCTGAAAGAAAAATACCTGGCACCCAAAGTTAAAGAAGGAAAGGCTTATTTGGCTCAGAGTTTGTAAAGGTTTCTGTCCATAGTCATCTGGCACCATGGCAGGGTGGCACAGCACAGGGGTGTCAGAGGAGAAACAGTTTTTGGCAAGCAAAAGAGAGCAAAACTAAACAAGCAACAACAGCAACTTATCTTTGCACTTTTATATTCTATTAAGGCTACCCCAGCATCACACATCCTAGAGCCAGCTACCTCTGAAAAAGTGCCACCTATAACTGCATGAGGCTTTGAGGTAACAAGTAGACACAACCCATAACAACTGGTTCAGTGAACTGCATGAATTTGAATTTTGCTTAAGACAGTAACTTTTTAACTGATAAGACATTAAAGAGCCGAATAGAAACTACAGAAAAGTTCTATATATTCGCTTTCTCACCTTCTACTCCTTCTATTGATATCTATACAATAAAATATTTTTAAAATCACTGTTTTAATAAAAGCTGATAAAGGATATTGGTATATTATTATTAACTACAGTCCAGAGTTTACAATAGGGTTCACTCATTATGTTATGCTGTTCTCTGGGTTTCAACATACATAACATGATATGTACTCATAAGGGCAGCACTATACAGAATAGTTTCACTGCCCTAAAAAAGATCTTATGCTAAATCTGTTTACCTTTCTTTTCCCTGGAACCTCAGAAACTACTGATCTTTTTGCTGATTCCATAATTTCTCCTTTTCCTGAATGTTATCTTCTTAAGACTGCACAACATGTAGCCTTTTCAGACTGGCTTCTTTCATTTATCAATATGCATTAAAGATTTTTCCATGTCTTGTGACTCTCAATTCTTTTTGTGAAGAGTCTTAGTTACTTTTCTAGTTGCTGAGATAAAATCTCAATAACCAAAGTTGAAAGAGGAAAAGTTTGTTTGGCTCACAGTTTGTGGAGGTTTCAGTTTATAGTTGTCTGGCTATAAGACCGGGTGGCATGGTAGAGGAGAAACAGTTCTTGGCAGACAAAAAATAGCAAAGCAGTCGAGTAGCATCAATGACAGCAGCCCTCTATTATTCCTTAAATTCCATCTGTGGACTAATTTAGTAATTACACAGCCTGAATACCAGCATCACACCCTTAACAGCAACTAATCAATCCCAAGGGACAAGATTTCTAGGCTACTGCCATTGTGCAACATAACCCTCTGGGACTTACTTGTCAAAATGAAGTCTTTTACTTTTGCAATTGTGAGGCTATACAGGGTAGAAATGTGTTGGCTCACATGATATCCTCACGCCATCTCTTCTATTATTCTATTCCTTCTCAGCACCCAAACACTATGCTCTATCTTTGCAGTCTAAAGCTTTTGTAGTAGTTCTTTTCTAGCAAAACTCAAACATTTTAAATCATTCTACTGAGCTCTCTGTTCTTGATTCTTAACAGACTTGGCTAAAAGCTCCTAACAGTAGCCATGCAACCACCTCAAAATTAGATTGTCTTGTAATTTCTTCTGCACTAAGTAATATTCCATTGTGTGATGACATCACTTTTTTATAGATGAATGTACTGATGGATCTTTTGGTTACCTCTAGGCTTTGGAATCACGAGTAAATTCACACAAGGTTCTTGGGTGCATATAAGTTTTTCACTCATTAAAATTTAACACATTTGGGTAACTCAAGAAGTGTAATTGCTGGATCATATGCTACTTAATATATTTATATTTATATTTATATTTATTTATGCCTTTAAATATCAAACTTTGGTGAGAAGCCACCAAATTGTCCCCTAAAGTGGCCCTCTTGCATTATCACCAGGAATACACGACAGCTCCTGTGGCTTCACATCTTCATCTTCATTTTGCATTGCCAGCATTCCGGATTTTATTCATTCTAATAGCCATGCAGTAGTATTTTGTTTGCAAACTGCTTAATGGTATATGATACTAAACATATTTTCATACACTTCTTTGCCATCTATGTCTTTCTTGATGAGAAATCTGTTCAGATCTTATACTCATTTTAACATTTTTTTTCTCTATGTTCTTACTGCTGAAACATAAGAGTTCTTTATATATTTTATTATCCGCTTTAATATCAAACTTTTATTATTTTACCAGTATTTCCTCCTGGTCTGGCACATATCTTTCCATTTCCTTGAAGATATTAGCAGATTATTCCAATGACATACTGCAGAATCTCTGTTGTTTGAGATGATATAATACCTACTTATAATCCCAGGCATTTTCAAATATTTCATAGTAATAGTAAAAAGAATTAAAAGTGAATCTTTTAGACTAGAAGTCTTTACTATGCTAATTTAAACAAACTGACTATATGACTATCTATAAAATAAGATATCTTACCATAAATTTCAAAATGACAATACTGTCAATACATGTTTAAGACATAGAACAATAGAACAATAGAAACCCAGTGTCTTATCAATTATCCTTCATAAAACAGAACAATCCATCCCTAAAGGAACTCTAAATTTGGTATTATCCACAAAAAATGTCTTAGGTATAACTTTTCTCAACTTAGACCTGGAATGATGAACATGGTACCTTGTATGACTCCAGCCACAATGAGCTGGATTTCCTAGCCTCCATGTCGCCCCCCACCCCCTCAGTAAGCAGCTCTGTGGTATTTCCCAAGGGAAAGGAAAGTAAGGATCCTTAATAGGTGAACAAATGCAACTTGTCACTACTGCCTTAGTAGGTGAGGTAAAAAAACGATCTTGACACTCAAGAAAAAGAGGCTACAGCAGGCATTATACTCAGGAATCCTTGTGGCTGTGGGCTGATAAGGAAAGCAGAACCAGGATCTTTTATCAGTTCAATTAAAAAAGAACAAATTACTTGAAATTCTTATCCACAGGTAGTATCTCTATGACAAGTGTATAGGTTTTGCATCACCAAGACATCTTCAAATGATGGTGCTAATCAAATAATGAACAATGGTACTAAAATATACTAAAATATATATCTCTACTTCATTGCTACCTGTGTCCACTTAGTTGACTTTGTTAAGAAACAAGCAAATTATCTACTCCTTTACAAATAAAGTTACAACCTATCCACCACTAACAACTAGAGCTTTTTTCCCTTCTGAAAATTAGACTAAAACTTAAATGTCACAATTCTCTCAAGCAGCTAAGATAGTCTTAGAACTCTAAAATTATGTTTCAAAACATATGGACATAGAAATTATAAAATGCAGAAGTATAAAAATCTATTTAATTTCAAGACTTCATGTTTTCACAGAGTCACAATGAATTAAATTTAAATGAACAACAAAGATTAATGCAGGTTTCAAAAGAAGCTATTATTTCTGGAATTCTGTACTGGTTTAAACTATGAAGCACTTAAGTGCTCAATTCTAAACTAAGTGTCCTTTTTATTTAATAATTAAAACTCAATAGATAACAAACAATAAATTTGCCATTGTTAGGAAATATCAAGATAATCAGTCATATGACATTCTCACCAATACACATTTATTAGGGCTGGCCAAATAGCCAGCAGATGCAGGGGCTGGGGGCTTGATCCCTGGGACTGCCCTGCTGTCCCTGCCCCTGGGGCATGCTGAGACTGGAATTAAGACTGGGCATGGTGGCATACACCTGTAATCCCAGCTCTTGGCAGGCTATAAACAGGCGGATCACTAAGAGTCCAATCTAGTAGTGAGACCCTGAACACTCTGTGCACCCTTCCTTAAAATACAAAAGAAATAAAATAAAATAAAGAACAATACATTATCATCATCATATGGCCTACTAGAGGTGGAGGTTCAAGAGAAAAGATCAAAGGACAGCCACCAGATAATGTAGGCACTCTGAAATGCAGGAGGCAAACATACTCAGATATAGAGAACCAGCATGAAGGAAAAGTCCAATGGATCAAATCTAGTGCCAGAATGGTTGAGAAAAGGAAGCAGGTCACAGCTGATGGATACCTAGTAATCCTACATCCTATAAACACATCGTTTTGGGGGTGGTCTTAATACCTGAAGGGAAAGAGCTGGTACTGCAGAGGCCAGACTGCTGGGATAGGCTCCTTACATACTCTCCTTCCCATAAGGAAGAAGGACTGAACATGAAAGATACAAGTACAGAAAATCCTCAGGGAGTTACAAACTGCAACTGATCAAACACAACGAAGAAAATAAGCAACCCTCCCTCTCCAGTATCTTCCCAAACACTAGGGAGAAGGGTCCTGGGGCATCTTGCCCACCACACACCTTATGATGTGGGCAATGGAAGGCACTACTCACCCTAAACAGAGAGTGGCTGAGAACTAGGAGTCACAGGCAAGAAAGGACTTGAGTTAAAGCCCAGAAAGACAAGATGAAAGAGAAAGGTCAGTCCTAGCACAGACCAATGATCTATCATGCTTTCAAACAGGTTAGGTGTCAGCTCAACATCCTGCCCACCACTTACATATAGCACCGACAAAGGAAACCCCAGCAGAAGGCTACTGAATGCCTGGAACTCTGCTTGCAGGTAAGCAGTGTGGACCATATCTCCTGTTACTGAGAACCAGAGTCCTAGACAGCACAAAGCTTATAAGTAGAAAGGTGACAACTTTGCATAGGCAAAAAGGGCAAGCAGGGATATAGATTCTGTTGAGCTAGAGGATGACATATGGGCATGCTCACCTGGAGTCCTACTTTAACATGTATATGGGAGGTATCTGTATATGTGAGGAGAGTAAGAATTAATACTTTAAACAGTACCTATCATGGACAAATCAGGGTAACCCTCACCAGAAATGTGCATAAAGGATCCAAACACAAGGTTATTCTCAGCATATTACCTGGCTCAGACTTTCTCACAGCTTCCCTTAATCTTCCACTGCATTTTCTTTTCTCTATATCCCTCTTTCTGCTCTCACAAATATCTGTTCAAATCTCTATACTCGCCCTCTTCTGAAAATATAAAAATACAATATTGTGATACAATCTTCACTTTTGGTGGTGGTGCTATTTGTCTACATCTTCCTCTAATATTATAATTTTGTTCTTTCTCCTTTATCTGATTGACCCCCTTTCCCTCTTTTTTACAATTTCCTTCCCTCCTCCCATATCTCAGTCTGTTAGTAGGAGTATACTATAATTTGTATTAGACATTGACAAAAAGGTGAAATTACTAAAACAAGTTTTAATGTGTAAGAGAATGTGCAGAAAGCTCCACTGAAATTGACACAACAGATGCAAATTTCCATACAAAAGTAACCTGGTCTAATCCTACTAAATTTTAAAAAGCTAAAAAATAGGTAAACATGAAAAAAAAAAAAAAAAAAAAAAAAAAAAAAAAAAAAAAAAAAAAAAAAAAAAAAAAAAAAAAAAAAAAAAAAAAAAAAAAAAAAAAAAAAAAAAAAAAAAAAAAAAAAAAAAAAAAAAAAAAAAAAAAAAAAAAAAAAAAAAAAAAAAAAAAAAAAAAAAAAAAAAAAAA
>PVJA010020412.1:0-37015 GCA_004027025.1 Myocastor coypus | reverse complement strand
CAGATGTTATCTCTGATCTCAGTTGCTCTATAAGTTTCTGCACTTGTGTGTCTGCCTCAGATGCTACCAATTCAGAGGTTTCATCTGTATAATTCTCATTTTCTTCCATGATAGTGTCTTCTGTATTTGGTTTGGGTGGGCACAGGTCCTGAGATTGCCTCCTACTCCTTGTTGTTATCATTTTGTATGGAAGCGACCTTGCACTTTGGTAGTGTTATGCTGTGTCTATGGGTGTTTGGTCTGGAGACTCCAAGGTGGTTCTTCTACAGAGGTTCCTGACTCTTGTGTTGGGGCTCTGGCTGCTAGCCTCTGTGAATCCTGGCGGATGTGGTCTCTAGGTGGAGGTGGAGCTTTGGGATTGAGTAGTCCTGGTAGGCTCGTGGACCAGATCGGTTGCCAAATGGGCTATTTGATGGGTTCGGTGCTGGAGCTTGGGCTGGAGGGGTTCAAAAAAAAAGGGGGGGGGCGGGGAAAGGGAAGGCAGGCCAAGGATCCTTACCCAGCCGGCACGGGGGCTCAGCTGCCAGCGGTGCGATTTGGGTCTGGGCTGGAACAGGAAGTTAGTCTCAGGAACTCAGAGGCGGGGCAGAGGGGCGCAGGGAGCTTACCCGGGGCGGGCGCGCAGCTCTACTTGTTGATAGTAAGAGGCTGACCTTTTGAATAAAAAAAATGCAAGAGGAGAACCATTGTTAGCAAACCTCTGAATAAAGAGAAAAGCAGCTTTCACCAAAAGGAAGTGAAAAAAAACAAACAAACCACAATTCAAAGCCCTGGGTACTTAAAGTAAATCTTGTCCTTAACTATGGGGTATTTGTTTAGACACCTTTACTCAGTCAAGAGCAAAGAAGTCATTGTCCTCAGGAGAATACATTATGTCACACTATCGCTCTTCCTGAGGGACTGATGCTCTGTTCTGTTTGCTCCAAAGCCAAGTGGAATGGTGGCTTTAGGGTGAAAAGTCTGAGATTGTAATTTATCGGCTATGCCCTCACTTCGGGCTACAGAATCAATTCATGGGGCACTGGGTCTTAAAAATTCCTATGTTAAACTAATAAATGCTCTGTGCAAAGCTTGCTTCAAATTTCTGCATACTTGTCTTTATAGTCTTCGAGATCTCATCAGTCCACTTAGGAATCTGCTGGGGGTGGAGCCAAAGAGCCCTACTCCCACCCTCAGGAGGAACTCAGGCAGGTTCTTGATCTATGTATTATCACAAAAGAGCATTTTAGGATGTGTCAGTTAAAGACCGATTGATTAAAGTAAGAGAAAATTTGAGGGGAAATGAGAAGGTTGAGGCCCTGACAAGGGACAGCTCCGATGGAGGAGCAGAGTGGCCCGTGAAAAAAGGAACAAGGTCATTTTTCATGTAACTGCTGAGGTGGGCTACAGTCCAGTTGCGCATGATCTCAGTTTTGGTTCTCCAAGGCGGTTCTGGAGAAGTCTTTATCATCTGAGCGGAGACAACATAACCTCCATGGAAGAACTGCTTCTCTGGGGAGTAACTTTGGGCAGACTCTGCTGCAATCCAGGACGGCCACAGATTCAGGGAAATGCCTATGGACTCCTGGGCGATAGTTGGCAGCTCGATGTTCCTACAAATCTTACCTCGTTGTCCTCAGCTTTGAAGTGGGGATGGGGGAGACAGTTTAGGTAAATGTTGGGCCAACCAACCCCATACTAGCTGCTATTTAGGCAGACACTTCCTGTGTGACTAACACTCCTATAGGCAGAGCTAGGCAGGCAACCACCCAACATCGTAAGATAATAAAAAAGACACAAAATGAAGGCACAATGTCAAGATTTTCCCTGCTGTTAGTTATTCTTGGGCATCTAAGAGGAGTCATTCTTTTCAGCAAAAGCAGCTTTTAAATCCCCAACTGTGTCAGAAAACAAAAAAACAAGTAAAATTCCAGCTTTTCCCAGGGAGCACGTTACTGGCTCAGGAGGCTGCTTGCCCTGTTTCTCTGTGATGGTCTGCAGCAGTTTTATTTGCTCGTCTAGTTCATTCTTGAAGGCATGACGACAAGGACACCTTGATTTTAATGATACATTTGGTTTTCAGGGCCTATAAGATGAAGGGAAGTGGGGACAGGAAGAGCACATCAGACTTTTGGAAGTTGAGGCCCAGAAAGGCACTTCCCACCCATGGCCATCTCTGTATCCCAAGGACATCCTCCTCCCTGGTCACCTTCAGCCTAGGTGACCTAACTGTGCACAGTAGGGACACGGCTGGCACAGCCCCCATCTACTCAAACCCTGCAACTATAGGAGATGGTCCTGCTCCAATGCTCCGCAGTTAGGTCAGGCTGGGGCCTCAGCTTGAAGGGCAGAAGGGAAGGGACAAACATTTCCGGGGCTTCTAGAACTTGAACGAGTAGCTGGAAGCACCCGACGCTGGCCCGTGAGCTGGACCCTGATTCACCATTCGGACATTCCTCGCTCTAGGAGACTGAAGCGTTCCCCAGTGCATCTATCCCTGGGAAGCAGAATGAATGTGTTTCAGGAGTCATGTTCTCCACTGAGTCTCTGAATTCTCTGTGGCTTGGCCACCAGCACGCTTGATCCCAGAGCATATGACAGTCAGCTGTGATGCTGTGTCCTGCGCACAGCGGACCCAATCGTCTCTGGATCTCCGCTTGCATTCTGACCCCAGACATCTCTTAATAAACATCTCTCGTTGGCATTTCCTTAGTTGTGCACTAGGCCAGGTGTCCTGTTCGACAACTGTCCCCCAGCAGATTCCTAAGTGGACTGATGAGACCTCGAAGACCACAAAAGCAAACACATAGCAAGTGGAAGCAAGCTGGACACAGAGCATTTATTAATTTAATATAGGAATTTTTAAGACCCAGTGCCCCATGAATTGATTATGTAGCCTAAAGTGAGGGCATCACTGATAAATTGCAATCTCTGTGAGGTTTCAACTCTTAGGATTCCTTGGGGTGCGCGCCACTGAGGAGACCAGAAGTGGCGGAGTAAACGGCAGTAGAACTCATCGCAACGTTCAGGAGTAAATGTGCAGGACTCAGAACAGAAGCGCTTTGTCTGAGAGCCTGGGTGCAGATTCTATGCGAAGCCTCACTTGCCCACAGCGCACAGCCTGGGTGCACTGCCAGCTCGCCCCTGACTGGCAGGTTTCTCCTCTGAGGCATTAGAGTGGCATCAGGCCCATCAGGCGCTAGAAGCTCCACACGGCACAGTTCTGACAGATGACACCTGTGTCTGGGATCGTATTAGAAGGAGCCTGCAGGAAAAGGATCAACAGAATTCAAGTTTAGAATCCATGCAGTCCAGCATTAAGGAATCACAAAAGAAGTCGCAGGAATCTGTGATTTGAATGGCAACATAAACTGAAAACTGCTTTCCATTGGAGAGAGATAATTGTGTCTGACATTTTTCTTTTCTTAAATTTTTATTTATTTATTCATTTGGTACAGGATCTCATTAGGCAGCTGGGGCTCATGGTGATCCTCTTATCTCAGCTTCCCCAGTGCTGGGATTCTAAGCATGTGCCACCACACCCTGTTTGGGGGCCAGCATAGTACATCCAGTGCTCCAGGGCTACCATGACATGTGGTACCAGGAATTGAACCTAGGTCCTTGCACTTGCTAGGCAGGTGCTTAGGCTGCTGAGCTCTCTCCCCAGCTCTGTGCCTGACATTGATTTAAAAGCACAATATTGCTAAATTTGAATTTCATCTGATTAAAATAAAAGCTGCCCATGATGATTTGGCTGTGTTAGGTGCCAGGGAAATGCATCAGTACAGCCTTGGAGATGCCTTCAGAATGACCTCTCGGTGCACAGGAGCTTTCGTCTTTCCTGTTACAGACTTCCTTTACATACATTCTGTAAGTTTTGCCCTCTGTGCCAGGCAGAGGTGTCAGGAGGCTCTCTCCAGGGTGTGTAACCACCTCACTAAGTATTCTATTAGATTCGCACCATACCCTGTCCCTGCCTTAGATGAGACTCTAAAATCCTTGCTCACCAATGAGGAGGAGTTTCCCATCCAGGGTCTTGGACAGGGTCTATCATGAAACCACCATGGGCAATTCCAGTCTGGAGACATGGTGGTTAGACCAAGCCTCCAGAGCAGGGCAGAGAAATCGCTCTTCCAAAGCACACACACTTGTGGGTCTGAAGCACTTCAGCCTCAGGAAGGTCCTCCAAACCACTCTTTGCAGCAGGGGCTGTGGCTCAGCGACACAGCACCTGCCTGGGAGACACAAGGTCCAGTGGTTGATTCCTGATTCAAAAGAAGGAAGGAAGATAAGCTGTTCTTCCCATCTTTTCTCTCATCCTCCCCATCCCTCGCAATCCAAAATCAGACATGGACTATCTTTTTATCCCTTCCCAAAACCCTTGCTCTTTCACTATGAAGCTGTCACCTGCAAAGGAAATTGACACCCTTTGGATGTGGGTTAGAAGGACTGCAGCACAAGTGCGGTAGCGAGAGGAGGTATGAGGGTGAAGGATCTGTACCAGAGCTCCAGTTGTAAAGCTAGGTCCTGTCTGGGCTACCAGCAACAGCAGCGCCCAGAATCCCCCCGCGCCCAGACTAGGAGAGGCTCAGATGGCTCCCTGCTGTTCAGTCTCTCCTCCTAGGGACCCATCCTATTCTCATGCTCAGACTGCTGCCCACCAGGCTCCTCCTTGCCCATTAGACTTTCTTCAGCCATTTCCAAGTGACAAGCTGCACCTCCCCTACTTGCAATGAGTGGACAAAAAATTACCAGGATCCAGAAGCCCCACTCCCCTGGAGAGGGTGTTAAGACTGAAGGCCATTTGTCAAAGTACTCACCTCTGTCAGCTAGGGTCCCCCACATCCCCGAGGCACCTATGCAGTAAAACTGAGCAGGCTTGTACTGAAGTCTCTCAGGAGAAGCACTTCCTCTCCTCCTTCGACAGGCGGACCATGGTGTTAGGTGATTTTGTAATTGGCTAGAGTTGTCCAGTGAGTAGGGAGCCCCTCTCTGGGCCTCCTGTCCAGCCGATGGGCTGTGCCAAAGAGGAAGATGCAATAGTCCAAAGGAACTTGAAGTTCAAAGGAGCCAGTGCTCACACAAGGCTAGAGACATCTGGCATCTGAACCCCAGAGTTCAAGGGCCAAACACACTGACAACTAACCCAGGGAAGGATTTGTGGAATGCTAGTAATCTAAGCCTTACTCCTCCTGGCCACAAGACCCATCACACTGGATGCCTCTTTGACTCCCCATGATTCCTTGCTGATAGTTTGCAGACACTGGAATACACTCCCAGATCCCAGATCCTCAAGAAAAAACATCTCATATTCCTGTGAAATGGGACATGATCTATGGACCAACATGGGGATCAGGAAACATGGCTCCCCACAGCTTTCTAAGGCATAACACCAAATTCCAACACAATCCTTTATGCAGGACACACGGAAATGGTAGAGGTACCTTATATATGCGCCTGCATGACCCTCTTTAAAAAGCCTTCTCTTGGCAAATTCTGCCAACCTTCGGGAACAGATGCTGCAGAGGTCCCACTTTGGTCACACCCAAGCCCCATTGGCTGCCTCTTCACCAACCTGCACCATCAGTGTCCCTAAAGGACACTCACTCCACCACATGCCAGACCCAGTTCTGTCCATTGTAAGGTCCCAAACTCAAGGAACTCAACATCTAAACCTGCCACCATCCTACTCCCTCAAGAAGTGGTGGGTACACTAATATTGTGGGATATTGCTCTATCTATAAAACTAGTTTCTCTTCATCCAACGAGAAGAAATGTTTGTACCAATAGTGTTTAGAAAAGTTATCACGTCTGCATCTTATACTCTGAACAATTACTATGAAGACAACAATATGCATTGCATCGATTATTGTGGCTCTCCTACTAATGTGTTTTGAAACTGGCTCAATGTTATTTCTTATTAAAAGTAATAATGAAAAAAAAAAAAGCAGTGGTTAGTACAGATGGTACCAGCTGAATTGAGGTCCCTTTTTTGGTCATGGTATTCAACAATGTAAAGGAAAATTCTGGGTAAATTCTCTCTGGGTACTGAGAAGCTTGCTAATGAATCTCATGTCCTATATATGGCTTCGAATATGACCAAGTGAGCTATTGAGTTACCCTGGTTTCTTGATGTACAACAAGAGAGAAAGGGTTATTAAAACTTCAAGGTAGATCAGTGGTGAAGTCTTTGGGCCATATCCAATGGTAATCATTCAACTGATGAGCTACTTCAGCCTGAAGAAAGGCCCAGGTGACATTTTAACACTGGACATGGGGAACCACCTGGAGGTTACAACTGCAGGCCACCTTAGCAGTGTGCACAAGGCAGGCCCAAACCTGTAACTTGAGATAAGCTGAGACGTACAGGGCTCTGAGGACAGTCCAGCAGCTTTCACGGGTGAAGAGATACTCTGCAAATGTACTCATTTAAACCCAGAGTCGAAAGAGGGCCCAACTATCCTGGGATGGTATTTTATTTTCCAATTTACTCCAGAGATAGAGGGAAGCTCCAGAAACACCAGCAGGGCCCGTACACTGGGATAAGTCCATTGATCAAGGCGACTTACAACTAGCGGGAAGACATGGAGAAATGGATGCTGAGTAAGGAGAAAAGACAGGCTGTTGCCAGGCTGCCCATAATGGACAAGGCTCGTGATAAAGCTCACAGCACCACGTGGAACTGAGGCAGCCCAAAGGCTCATAGAGCCAAGTCTGGGAGCTTCGAGTGCAGGTACTGGAACACCAGGCAAAGAAGTCCTTCAAAGGCGGCTCAGTCCTTGCCAACCCTCCCTATGTACAGCCGTGGACACTCAGCTCTGAAGGGAGGACTCTCCTCATTCCTAGAAGGGGATGAGGTTACTTCCCACCATGGTGGCCAAGAAGTTATGCCCAGACGATGACAGATGTGCCTGAAGCAGCTCCAGCACCTTGCAAGAGGCTTGCGTATCTCTGGGTGTTGCTGGTAAGCAAATTGCTCTCCATTTGTATACCAGGGCAGATTACCATCCTGTTCCATTGCTACTGGCTTGAAGAAGTTAACAGGTGAGCCTTATCGTCCACTGCCCTGAGCTGCTGCTTGGGCGATTTCCTTTCCAAAGGACCTTTATGAAATACCAAAATGTCACATACCTCTATTCGGAAGAGATCTACTCTTCCTGCTCAGAGCCACTCTGTCATTGAAACCTCTGGAAGTTCATACTGTAGTTGCCAGGCACGCAGCCAACCCAGCTGCTTCAGGGCCAATCCCTGTGCCGACAGTTACCCCCCAAATATATAGTACAGCGGTTTGGGCAAACGGAGCTCTCAAGGCTTCCCTGGTAATCATTTAGCTCAAGGACACGTCATGGTTTATGCCTAGTTGTCTCCCTAAAGCCTCTTGCAATCATGGGGTGGGGACTTCTAGAGTTTCTGACTTGACTCATGATCCACTGGGATTATGTGTTTTAGCACTGATGAGATTATGGGTCTGAGTACTGCTGGGAATTATAGGTGTGGCCTGAGGAGGATAGGCTGAGGCAGAGAGCCTGATGTAATTTAAAGAAGGACAGAGAGACAGACTCAGGCTGTTGCTCTCTGGTGCCCTGGTTGGTCGGTTGTCTCTGTTACCATATTGTTGGTGTTCTGCCGCCATGAACTGCTGCTCTCTGCATGTGCCTCTCTGCCTTGGAGCCAGCCGAGTATGGACTGAAACCTCTGGGATCTTGAGCTAAATACACCTTTCCTTCCTTCATTTTGAGTGTCGGGTATTTGCCCCAGCAACAAGTAAAAAGTAACTAAGACAGGACCCAATTCATAACCTCACAAAAGGTATTGCCCACTTAAAAAAGAGGCTAGGCTAGAGCTAAAGGCAGTTATTTTGTACATGGGGCTAGTGGTACATGCCAAACAATACACCCATGGTGTGAGTAGTCAAGCATCAGGCGGCCATCACCTAGTACACGGCCTCGGCAACATCGGTGAGGCTGTGGTGCTATCCACCCTCCCAGTGGCAGAGCCATATGCTCTTTTTGCACAGATTCCAGGTTCTCTCACTATCCGGGATTGTGAGGTTGCCTTTTGCTCTGCTCTTGAAGACCCAAGATCCCAGTACTTGTTTGGCATTGAATGGAGAGATCGGGGTGATTTGCTGACTGGGTCTTCTGGAGTCTAAATGACAGTCGAAGGCTGGATGCATCATTGTGGAGTAGTAGCCAACCCCTTCCATGAGGAAACTAGGAGACCAGTGTATGAGCCACGGCAATGGACCCTGGCCACTCAGGGGGATTTCCAGGCCCTGGCATTAGGAATTTCAACCTTAACTTTTCTCCCTTTGTAGCTGAGGGCCATGGGAAGTCACCCGAGTCATAATGCAGTGTTGGGCCAGGAAGCCTGGCCGGTGGTCCACTTCTCCATAGCACTGGTCCAGCTGCCTATGAAAAATAGTAACTGCAGCATTCTCAGTCCAGGAAACCTCAAAGTAACACTGGTACTAAAGCTCTTGGCTTTAACCCCACACCAAGGTAAGGACCTGCTGGCACTCAGGGGACAAGTGTGGATGACTGGAGAAGGTCACACTAACCACCAGGGCTCACAAAAAGCCTCAACTTCTCTCTTCAGTCTTGCATGGTTCTAAACCCAGGCACTTTCCTCACAACTAACCAACAGATAGAACATGAATGTAAGCACATCCTCATCCAGAACTATGCTGCACACCTCAATCTGAAGGACCAGCCAGCCACAGGGGCGGCAAGCACAGGGCTCACTCATGGCAGTATTTCCATAAATGATGGCATTAGGGCAGGGTATGTGGCAGTCAGCCTAACACAGGCCACTGAAGCAACAGGATTCCCTCCTGTGACATCAACCAAAAGGTAGAGGTTATTGCCCTCACTTAGGCATGTTAGCTTTCGCAGGGGAAGAGGGAGAATATAGTCACCAACTCCAATTATACCTTTTCAGTCCTACTCTGGAAAGAAAGGGAACCTTTCACCAGCCACCAGTCCCCCACAAAGCATGGACCAGAGATCCTCAGCCTCCTTAAGTGAGTAAATCTCACCAGCAAGGTAGCAGCTATCCATTGCCAGGGACATCAAGTTGACCTGAAACGCCGTCTCCCAGGGTAACTCAAAGGCAGATTGGGCTGCCAAGCAGGCTTCCCTTCGAGATACCATGGCCCATCAATAACTCTCCCAGTGGGCCCATTCCAAGATCTTGACTCAGAGCCTGAGTACCCTACAGAAAAGCTCCGAGTCATTTGTGATGAGGGAGGAATCTAAAAGAGCCAGTGGTGCTATGTGAAACCCCGATGCTCCTACTCAGAGAGCACAGTGGAAAGTCAAGAAGTCCCTAATGATACCTTCCAGGAAGGCAGGACAGGCTAAAACCATGGCAGGTGAGCTCTGTATAGAGTCCGAGTCTATAACATGGTAAGCCAGATCGGTAAGGTAGGTCATCCACTCCCAATGCCTGAACCAGTACAAGGGTGAGGGGCCTCCTCCGGGGAAAATCTCAGCCTATGTATGTTGCTTAGTAAGATACTATTCCTGATAGCTCACCTACTTACTGACGCAGAGACTTCTCAGGTTGTCCAATATATCACCCTGCTAGGAACTTTCGGCAGAACCTCAATGAATAAGCAAACATGATGGTTCTACTCCCAATGACTAAAGTGAATTGTCAGCTCAAGGACTGCCATTGTGACCAGACTCTAGTAAAGGCCTGAGAGGAGGACAGTATCCAGGACCAACCTACCCCCAATTAGAAAGCCCGCTATGGCTTACATCTCCACGGCCCCCAAGAGTGTGACACGGTCATCAGTAGGGCTTTTTAGAAGAGGCTAAGATTGACTCATGGTACAATGCTTAGATTAAGGATGTTGGGATTAAAGGTATGTGATTACTGAATTTGTCCACTGATTAGTTTGGCACTTGGCCTACCAGGTGGCCTAGAGAGAATACAAAAGGAGAAGAAATAAGCTGCTGTTATCAGTTGCTGATAGCTACACCACAGCTGGCTGCTTCTTGCCTGCCCTGTTTCACCATAGACTATTTCACCCAGCCATACCCCTCTGCCCGCCACCTTGCCTTGGACACAGCCAACTATGGACTCAGACACCTACAAACTATACGCCAAATAAGCCTTTCATTCATTAACTTTGAGGGTCAGGTATTTTGTCTTAACAGGTTAAAAAAAAAAAAAGTATCTAAGACAGGCCCTTATACAATTCCCTTAACCACAGCTTCTGTTGGCGAGATGCAGGGAATGGATAGTTGATTCACCTCTCCAGGGGTAAAACTCAAACCGCCTAAACCACCAGTAAAAGAAGAACACAAACCTCGCACACCTGTGAGGGGATGCCCTCCAATTTCTTTTTAGAAAACACCAGCCAACTTGCTGAGTCAGACAAGTAAACCATTCCATTCCAAGTGAAAAGAGAAATTCAGCCTGACCCTGGAAATGGGGTCACTTCCTGTTCTGTTTGTTTGGCTTCTCTATTTTCCCATGCTTGCTCTTGGGATTCTTGTCCAAAGTTATAAAATGACCTCTTTAGCTTATTCTTATTTTTCTTGAGATTCCCTCCAGTGGTTCGAGAACAGCCTCTACAGGAGATAATGAGCAGTGATTAGTTACACAGAACTGGAAATCTAACCCTCTCTACCAATCTCAATTTAGCCAAGTACTGTTGCCTATGTCTTTCACCAAATCCCAGCAATCTACCATGGTGGCCATCTCTGCTCAGCTCTGGGCTACTGGAAAGGGGACCTACCACCCCAAAAACCAAGGGGTGGGGTGCTCCTTTAAGTTACTGTCTTTAAATAACTTATCCAGGTCAATGAAATGACCAGGGTAACCTCAACAGGAGTATTGCTACTCTTCTCGGATGCCTTCAAAAGAATCTTGCTCAGATTTCTTCCACAGAACCGCCCCCTTGGGACCAATATGCATTCACACATTGCTCAAGCCCCAGGCACTCTTCCGTATAAAGAAGACTCAAGACCAGGGCCAAAGTCAAGATTTGGGCACATTAAAAGATTCTCTTTGCGAACAATTCCTGAAGATAATGCCTTCACTGGACCATGTTGGTATCCAGTAAGCCAAGCAGTGTCCCTTAAGCACCTTGTGTGGTGCTTGTGGAAGCCATCTCTGAACATACAGTGTTAGGAGCCAGAGGATCAGGCCATTTTCAAGGGAGACCTTCCACCTGGGTTTCCGTAGGAAGACTGTCCTCAGTCCGTGACCAGTGACTGCTGGTGCCAGCTGTGCCAACACAACTGAACCATTGTTAGTGGATCCTAAAGGAAATTATACACATTGGGAAATAGGACTCCCAAAACTATTCCAGACGCATCTTATGGGCCTTTTCAGCCTCCAACAGGAGCTACAGTCGCAGGGACCTTAATTGTCTGTGGAAATAAAAACCATCAGCTTACCCATTGGTTTACCACTGAAAATAATTTCAGTCTTGAGACTCAGGGACTTTTCATCCTGTGGGACGCTAATTCCTACTTGTGTTGTTCCAGCAAACTAGACAGCAACATGCAGCTTTGTTTTAGTGGTCCTGGAGATCAGTGTAGCACCTAAGAACCAATTCTTTCCAATTCCATTAGCCAAAAAGACAAGAACCAAGTGAGTTGTACAGTTCATTCCTCTCCTAGTGGGTGCATGCAGGGCAGCTGGAGTTATCAGGAAACTGACAGTCAGCCTAGACAAGCTCACCCGGAGCACTATCATCCTCCAGAATCCAACAGATTACTCACAGAGAGGGCTTTACGAAACCGTATGGGGCTAGACCTGCTTTGTCAATCAGTCTGCAGTAGAAACAGATCCAGCGTGAAAGCAAGCTGACCATCCTCTAAGGATCTCCTAGAAACTATGTAGGCCGTGGACATCCTGGCCAAAAATCTAAAACTGGGCAACCTGGTTACTTCCCTCGATTGGACCTTGTTGGATGCTTTCATTGCCTTACTGTTTGGACCACGCATGCTTCATCTCTTAGTCATTTGGTTTCTTCTCATTTAACAGTTATCAAAGTGCAGATGAGAACCCAACCCAAGGACCAACACCACTTTTACATCTAGAACTCATCAAAGAATCCTTAGAGGAGGAGAATGGCTCCCTTAGCCTCCTACAACAGACAGGGGGAGAGTTCCATGGTCTCTGTACGGGTAAGGCCTGTTCAGCAGAAAGTAGCTGTACAAAACAGAAGACATTCCACTGTCAGCAGCTTTTGAAGATTTTTGGAAACCATTGCACTCAGGGGCAAATACTACAGAATGCCGCTGGAGCCATGGGGCCACTCTGATCCACTCACTCGCGTCGCCTGATTAAACTTGGCTGCTGCTTCCTTATCATCGCATGCCATGCCCAATTCTTTGTTGTGTGCAAGAAGCTAGGAAGCTGTCCAGGGTCCTCCATTACCCAGGGTAGCTCTAAGACTTATTAAAGAATACCATTCTAAGTGGTTTTTGACGGCCATTCTGTTCTTGTGGGTTATGGGATCCAGGAACCTGCTCCTAGGTTCTTGTACTCAAAGAACAAATAGCACATGATACTAGGCTGGGAGGGAGTGAGCCTACACTGGCAAATGGCATGCACCTTAAGGGCACTGGGCACAGGGGTTTAGATGTTGAGCCTGCTGTAGGTGCCTCCCTCCAGGGTCTTCCAGAGTGTGGTGGGCAGCATGACTGGCAGGACGCTGAGTAGCTGTATCTATTGTGCATGTCCTTTCCTGTCATTCACTCTGTATCAGGGCTCTACGAGGTGCAGTCTGGGTGCACGAACCTTCTGTGAGCTCCAGGAGAAGAAAGGCTCCCGTAGGTCAGGCAGGAGGACCTGAACATCCCGAGGACCAAAACCACTTTCACATCTAGAACTCATCAAAGAATCCTCAGAGGAGGAGAATGGCTCCCTTAGCCTCCTAGATGAGACAGGGGTGGGGAGGGAGTGCACACAGCACTCATGCATCCTGAATGGGAATTTTGGAATTTTCCAGGGCAGGGTTGGTGACCCTTGCTTTCCTTCTCTCAGTAGCTGCCAAGTAAGCCCTGAAGTGAGGGGAGGGCAGGGCTGGCCCTGCGGCTTTGCACAGGTTCTTGGAAGTAGAGTGGAGAGGAGAGGCTTCCACAGCAAAGGGAGAGGAGCAACGCCCACCCTGGTGCTATCTGTATTAATTCAAAAAACAGACATTTGCTCACCCTTCAAAGACATAGTAAAGCTATTCTTTTATGTTGTTTAATTATATTTTATTTTCTCTGTCTGTGCTCTTCCTGTCAGCAGAAGGGTTCCATTTCATGAGCAGAACATCTTCTATTTTCACTTAATGCTTTTCCTTACTATTACTTTTACTAAGAATTAACAATGTATAACAATGCAACAGTTTCAAAATACATTAGTAGTACATTTCAATATTTGATACAATGCATATTGCTGTTCTCCTACTAGTCATACAGAGCCAAGGGTGTACGTGCTATAATTTTTCAAATCACTATGAGTACAACCAAATTTCTCCTCATTGAACTAAGAGGAAGTAGCTGTATACATAATCTAATGTATGATAATCGCAGTTGGTTATTGGTAAAACTGGCAATGATGGAAGCTGTTGATTGAAGCCTTTTACAGTTCAGCATTCTAATCTAGCTTTCCGTTTTATGCCTTGTGGTTAAACTTTTCTGCTAGGTGGTTAAGGGCAAGTTTAAGCAAGACCTGTATAGCAAAACATGTAACTTTTGTATCTCTCAAGGTCAGTCAAATCCCCTCAGGATTTACTTTGTAACCATGTACAGTGCTTTGTAGAACTGTTGTTCATTGTCTACCATCTGGATGAGTTACAGCCATTGCTTGACCAGTTTGTTCTCAAACTCTTTAAGATTTTCATGTACATTCAACAAAAAGACTTAGGAGCTTGGGATAAAGAAACTCCTTAACCACATCAGGGTTTAGCATCGAATTTGTCACACCAGCAAGTGAGAGAGCACTTAGCATAGATTGGATCACTCCCTACAAATACCGATCCTCTCCCTAGGAGGCTCCCAGGCACCCTCCACAGGGCACCTACTCTCTCCTGCTTTCATGGAGTGTCCTGCTGTGGTTCCTGTATCTCCTGCTCCCCAAATCCAATAGAAACATATCTGTGAAGCCCGGTGTGGTGCTGGTGACTGGCGACATGGATAGGTGGCACTGAACTTCAGCGTGTTACCTCCCCGTGGCAGGCATTATCTTAAGGAACTGCTAATATGTTAGAAAATCCAAGTACGTGTCAGGTTTGCAGGCCAACGGTGTCAGCTAAATGCTCACACACAGACCCTCGCTTCCCTTGGTTCAATGGTCAGCTCCTCACAGTTGGCTTGCACCTGATGATGACCCCGGAAGCCTGCCTCGCCAGTTGTGGGCATTCAATATTGGATGCAGCCACGGAACTTCAGGTCAGAGCTTTCTAACACAGAGAGAGTGAAAGAAGATTCTTAATGAGTTTAAATTTTGATAATTCAAGGGCTGAGGTGATAGCTCAGTGGCTTAAGTGCCTGCCTCACAAGCCCAAGGTCCTGAGTTCAATCCCTGGTACCAAAATAAATAAATAAATAAATAAATTCTGATAATTCAAACACCAGAACATTTTAGTTCTTCTGCATCGCCTCTGACCTCTTGTGTAATACAGAGTTGTAGAAATGGAAAAATTAAATGATTTTTGTCAAGATGCAACAAAAAAAAAATCAATACGAGTGCAGAAAGTATAGACATATTCTGAATGTCCTGATCAATATGTCAAGTGAGATGCTGCTCCGCTTTTGTCAGATTCGATCTGAAAAGAGAAGCTATTGCCAAGCTCTGGGCGCTAGAAAGGGCACGCTTCTTCCCACCTGCCCACCTTTGCAACGTTTAACAGTACAGCAATTTCCCCCTAAAGTGCTTCTGAAATGCTCATCTTCACTATTATTTGCTTAGGAGTGTTGTGCCTCTCGGCTTAAAGTGAACGATGGGAGTTTTGTTTCATATACCCCAAGCCCCAGTGCATTACTTACACACAACTTTGCACAACATAGCTAATTTTTGCAGGTTATAGAAAGGGAAAAAAAAAAAAAAAAAAAGCCACTCTGGAATCACAGAACTGTATCGATCCCAAAGAGGGCTTTTCTTTCACTTCCTTGGAAAACCTACGTCATTTTTTTTTTTTTACATTTTTTATTTATTTATTTTTTTCCTGTTTCAGAACCTTTGTTTGTTTATTCACTCATTTTTATGGCCGGCTCAGCCCTTACTGAGAGCAGGGCTGGTGCAGCATGTGGTGCTGGGGATCGAACCGCGGTCCCTGAAGCCGCCCAAGCTTTCCCAAGCAGGCACTTTAGACCACTGAGCCATCCCGCCGGGCCCCGAAAACCTATGTTATGATTGCCCACTAACACAGCCACAATGGAGAAAACCCACGGGAAGGGCCATCGGCAGATCAGCCTCGGACTTGGACAGGAGCCACCGGCTGTGCGTGGCCTGGGCCTCTCCTGGAACTGCTGTCATGTGGTGGTGTTGGCAGTGGACACAGGCTAAGCTGGGTGACTGTGCGGGTCATCCTGCCTCTTCTCAAGTAATTCACTCACGTATAAAAATACTTCTCTGCGCCGTGTACCTAGCATGAGAGCCGGTTGTGCTTGGCTTGGGGCACGGCCACCCACAGCTGCTGAGGTCAGGCTGGGGTATGTGATTCCCAGCCCCCACTGCAAGGGATCCTGCATAAGAACCACGAGACAAGCTGGGGGCGGCCCCATCTTCTCTGTCTTGCCAATTTGGAAATTGAGTAGCTTGTCCGTAGCTGGCCTGATGTTGCAGTCAGAAGCTGCAGGTACTCGGATACTCACAATCAAAGTAGAAACACTGGGTATATGTGTACAGTTAGGCAGCAAGGCATGTATCTAGGAGGTGTGCTTGTCTAGTGGGCAGAAACATAAATGTGGGGCCAGGGAGATAGCTCAGCGGTCTAAGCACTTGCCTGGCAAGTGCAAGGACCCGAGTTCCATCCCTAGTACTGTATGCCAAGCTGGCTACAAAACCAAGCATGGTGGCACATGCATGCTGTCATGGTTTAGGTCTAGTTGTCCCCCCAAAGCCTGATGCAATCATGGGGTGGGGACTTCTAGAGTTTGAGACTTGACTCATGATCCACTGGGATTATGTGTTTTAGTGCTAATGGGATTATGGGTCTGAGTACTGCTGGGACTATGGGTGTGGTCTAACGCAGATATCCTAAAGCAGAGAGCCTGAATGTAACATAAAGAGAGACAGACTTATGCTACCGCTCTGCTGCTCTGATTGGTTGGCTACCTCTGTCACCATTCTGTTCTTCCTCCATGAGCTGCTGCTCTCTGGCCTGTGCCTCTCTGCCTTGGAGCCAGCCAAGGATGGACTGAAACCTCCAGTAACTGTGAGCTAAATAAACCTTTCCTTCCTTCATTTTGGATGTCAGGTATTTGTCCCAGCAATGAGAGAAGAGTAATTAACACACATGCAATCCCAGCACTAGGGAGGCAGAGACAGGAGAATCACTCCAAGTCTGAACTGTGTAGCAAGATGCTGTAACAAATACATTTTTAAAAAATTTAATGTTTAAAGAAATAAATCACAAAGGCCGAAAACATACTGAGTTCTCTCACTTGGGAGCATTTCCAAGCATCGGTGCTGAAGGGCACTTGATTAAGCGTGTGTATCAGAGGTCCCCGGCCACTGCAGGAGCACCCTCATCCCTGGGCTCATCTCAACACTGGCGTTGCATGCTCGCTGGTCTTTCCTCTTACACAGGGCAATGTAAACTCCTTCCTTTCCCTCACGGACTGCATGACCCATAGCGTGAATATGAGAGTTGGAGCCTCAGATCCTGAAGACCGAGCCCCACTGTGACGGTTGATATGTATTTCTTCCTCCAAATCCTCATGCAGTTGTGGGGCACGGTTCTAGAGTTTGCGATTAGTTCGTGATCCAAGGCTGGGATTATGCGTGTGAGCGCTGCATCCAGCCTCAGGCAGATAAGAAAGACAGGCGCTCTGTCTGTTGCCTCTACTGCTCCCTTTTGTTCTTGATGTTTCCCACTGCCGTGAACTACTGCCCTCTGCCACGTGCCACTCTGTCTTGGAGCCAACTGAGTGTGGACTGAAACCTCCGCAAACTGTGAGCTAAATAAACCTTCCCTTCCTTAATTTTGGGTTTCGGGTACTCTGTCCCAGCAGTGTGAGAAAAGTAAGCAGTACACCCACAGAATTTTTTTTTTTGGTTCTGTTTTATCTCTTTTCTTTAAAATTTGATAGGACCGGCCAGATAGCTCAGTGGACACAGGAGGCAGAGGAGTTCAATACGGGGTGTGCTGGACCAGCACCCCCCGCCCCCAGGGCACACTGAGATGGAGATTGAGACCGAGCATGGTGGCACACGCCTGTAATCTCTGTGCTTGGGAAGTTGAAACCGGGAGGATCGCTTGGAATCGGATCTGTGCAGAAGCCCTGCATGCCTGCCTGCCTTCCAGGGCTACGTGGTGAGTTCAAAGCCAGCCTAATAGCGACACCTGGTGTGACATAAGAGCAGTGGCGATTTGCTAGCCACCGCACCAACTTATAATTTCTCCTATAAATACATAGAGATTTCTTGATGAACTTATGATAAGGGCATTGAACCACTCAGGCTTAAGTCTTTGAGGTCATATTTAAAGATGCACCATCCAAAACCCCACAGCTATTGAAAGGAAGGCCCTAGTTGTTGGCAGGAGCTCCTAACCGAGCATCAGAGAGGATCAAAGCCATTGGTCACCTGAAATATCTCCAGAAGCCTCCCCTTCTGCTTCCCAGCTCTGCCCAGGAAATTCTCAGAAATCAAATCAAATCCAGATTCCAATTTGGCCTAGTTAAAGCTAGAAAGGGATCTACGCTGCCAACTTATTAATAAGTAATAATAGTTTCCACTGTTAAATGGTACCAAGAATTATGATTCATAATAAGAATATAATTTCTCTGACATTGATAGCATTCCCAAAGTTGTTTAAAAAAAAAGGCAAACCATGCTTTTTGTTAAAAGCTGATCTACTACTTGACAGGAAATGTCTTATTTCTTTAACTTTGAGAAGTGCTTTATAGTTCACTTCGTTTGATTTCATAGAAGCATATTAATTTTAAGGTGTTTTTTTTTTTTTTTTTTTTTTTTTTTAATGACAGTCCTACTGCACAGCACACAACAAGACCAAGCGCGAAGGCAGGTGGCCCTTGCAGGGCAAAATTTGACATGTTATCAGCAATGACAAACTGTTTTTAATCAAACGGTCACTACTGCCTCCAAGTGGTGGCAGAGTTTCAGAGTCTCAATTTCATTATTTTCAAGTCCTCTAGGCCAAATTGGAATCTGGAGGCTGACAAACAACGTATCGTTGCAAACTGAAGTTTTAAAAGTGAGATTATAATTGAAGAACATGAAATGGGTATGGGGCTTCTGGTCCGACAGTACAACAAAGTCATAAATGTACACCAGTGACTGGTGTTGTCCACAAAATCTGTGGCCCATAGGCGCAGCAGAAGGTGCCTAGTTTCTCAGTGTGGGGCACCCAGGAAACGTCTTGGTCACCACGTTCTGAGGGCAGCGCCCTCTGCAGGTACTGGAAACAGCAGGTCGAGAGTCGCTCATCACTCATGAGACACCCCTCGGAAAGAAGAGCATTATTTTACAGCCATCCATCCCCACCGGGACTTGTCTGTCAAGTCATTCTGTTAGCAGAGTCGAAGCACAAGCTAGTTGGTCAAAAGCAGAGATTCGGATGGTGGCTCTGAGGGCCGACCCAGCAGGAGGTGGGGTCACGTCACAGCTCCCTGCAACCGCGCACGGAGAAGGAAGCCCGCCAAGTACGCGGTTGGCCTAGGGCGAACCCAACACAGGTGCTGCAGGACTGGGTGGTTTTTCCATTAAATGATGATTGAAAGGCACCTGCTCGCCAAGAGGTATGCGAGAGACGTCAGAGCAAAATGAAAGAGCTAGAGGAGCGAGTCCTCAAAGTAGCGGTAATGGAGGAGCAATTGTCCCAAGGCAGAGCTGAGAGTTAAGTAATGCACAATTTAAGGAGGGTGAAAAGGCCACTCACTCGACAGGCATGGCACTGCAGGGCCTTTGGCAGGGCTCTACTTGTCCCTGTAGGGACGGAGGAAAGTGACCTATTGTCACATGATTTCAGAAACAGAAGCCACCTGGGCACCTTGCGCATGCTATCAACTGCTGGTGTTGAAGAGGAACTGCTTTCTGCGCCCCGGGCTTTCCCCAGCCTATCAGCAAGCGCGCCTCACTTTCTCTCTCCTGAGAGAAGCAAAGCTAAGAGGACACGCACGGGCATCATGGCCCCAAACACTGTAGGAGCGAACGCACTTCCGGATTCCAGGGCTTTTGAGCGTTGAGCGTCTACTTTACCCGCCCAAATTCCCTGGTTCTTCTACTGAGAGCTGCACCTCGCCAGCACCTTCTCCATCTCCTGCCCCGCCCCGCTGCCTGCTCCCTGCCAAGTCTAGAGTTCCTACATATTTCTAGGGCGTCTATGGAAGCTTAAGAGAGCTGACAAGTTTCCAGGCCCCTCAAAAGCTTCCAATTTAAATGAGAAGTGGAGAACCTGATGCAGTGCCAAGTGCCAAGGGAGCCTGCATAGGCTGGGGGCTGGCAGGGAGTGAGGGGTCTCCATCCTGCAACCCTAAGCCAAGAGCCAGCCATGTCTACACCTCCTGACCAGCCAGGGACTCCTTCCAGGGCTACAGAAAGGCAAATGGCAGAGGGAAGGCTGAGGTGAGGTGGTGCTGGGCTTATGCCTACTTCTGATGTTCAAGCTGTTAGAAGCCCAAAGGATTGTTGTAATCCTGTCAGGAAAGAGGGCATGGTTCTAGAGAGGACAGCCTTGACACTGCCAGAGACTGCCGCTCCGCTCAGAGCAGAGCACATCCTCAGGAACTCCAATGGCTTGCTACCCAAGAACTACACAGGATCAGCCAGGTGAGCTGCACCTCTCTGACCTATTCCTGTGCAGGGTCCATGAGTTCTTCCAGAGCAAGAAGGGGTCGTTGGCCCACTCCTCCCGGGCTGTCACCACCAGCCTTGCCACTGCTTACAACATATCTGTGACTAACCACTCGGACATCTCACGGGATCAGGAAGCCATTCCTCTTTAAATGCCCAGTGCTGCCTATATTTTAGGGTCTTGACTAATTTATTGAAGTTATTGCTGAGAAACTTTGAATAAGGCCTAGTTTCTTCCTTATTAGTGATAAATAAGGAAGATCCAGCTTCATCCACTTGTAACACCTAGTGCTTCTGCTCTGAGCAAGGAACATTTCCTGGGCAATATTAAGTGACAGCATCGAAAGCGATGGGTTCTGGAGATGAAGTGCTCAGGGAAAAAGGGAGATTAAGGAATGACAAGAGAGGAAAAGACATTGTTCCATTTTCTGAGTGTCATCTTCACAGGTCATCTTCAAGAGGTACTTCGTCCTTAGAGAACAGTACAGCAGTACATGAGAAAGAAATTAATAAAAAAAAGTATAGGATAAAAATGGCATTTAAATTCTATACATTTCCGGTTTTTTGTTTGTTTGTTTGTTTTGGGGAAGGTACTTTCTGCAACACTGAAAAAATTATGTCAGTCTAGAATCACTGAAGTTTCTTCGCATCAGTGCCTTGTGTAATTTCCAGTGGTGGGACAAGCTCCTCCCAGACAGTGCTTACAAAATGCACAGCTCAGTTCTGCGATCGTCCTCTCACCCTTCACACCTCACAAAATATACCAAGCCAAAAACAGGAGGTAGCCTGAAAACTCAGAAAAGTTTTCATATTTGCGTGAGAAATGATGTCAGAAGTAGTTGGGAAACCCTGGAAACTTCTGCGACAGTTGCTCTATGGTTTTGGGTGAACTTGACCCCAAAGCTCTAAGACTGATTTACCTAAGGAGCAGTAGATGTGGACTGGAGACGCCAGCGCTTCTAAGAGTCTGGGGATTTTGTACTCATTTTAAATCAATATAGATTTTATTTCATTTAGTAAAAATACTTGCAGGCACATACACAGCGACAAAAGAAAGATTATCAAAAGTAAACAATGGGAATGAATTTGTAGTTAGATCAAGCACATTATATAATCAACTCTCCGAATGAAAGCATTTCCATTTCTGGCCACCAGGAGGCGGTAGGAACCTGTTCCTGTCAGACAGATGCACACACTGTCGGGCGTTGGAACGCTCATTAAAAAGGTGCGAACGTGTGTAGCAGTTGAGCGGCACCTTTTCTTTGGGCCCGCCAAGATTTTTTTCAAAGCAGCTGAATTAATCGGATGAATATTCTCTGTATGCTGCTCTCTAGGAAGCCCAGAGATTTGCGGATTTGATGTACTATAGAGGCTGATTCCAACACATCATTTAGGCTTCTAGAGCACGACAGACCCCTGAGTTGGGTCGGATCCAATCTGAGGGCTTTCCCACACAGGAATAGTGAAATACTGGTTTCTAACATCATGTCTAAGAGAATAGAAGGGCCTGGACACCAGCTTTGTGCCAGACTCCAGGTGACCAGGCTCACGGGAGACGTCTCCCTCAAGTCGCCACCAACTTGCAGGTGGTTCTGACATGGAGAGGCTTGTTTGGGGACTGCCTGAGCCATTCCCCTCGGTGGGTGGCATTTACCAACTCTCTAAGATGGCTTTTCGGTCCCCACCCTGTGTGCACAGCCACTTGCTGTTGAAGCGCAGCCTCACTGTCATTTGCCCTTCAGAATGTTCATCTCAATATAGTGACGCATTGGAACTGACAAGCTGGTAGGTGGGCATTGGGGTGTGCGGAAGGAGCACTACTTTTGGCTGAAGGAAATTCTGTCAGGAGGTCCCTTTCATTCATTCATTGTACATTTTCTGCTCAGAAGGGGACACGCCCACTCTGCGCCTCCTTCTCCCCAGCTCACTCTCCACAAACAGCTCCTTCTGTCACCCACCCTGGGCTTCCACCACCACCCATCACCATGAACCGGCCTGTCCAGGTTAGTGATCCCCATTTAGAAATTAATACCTTCAAGCAAATTACCTCATCTAGCTGGAACACCACCAAGGCTGGGACCTCTGGGACTCACCAAGCGCCTTAGTTGCCTCTCTCTTGTTGCTGGGACAAAAAACCCGACTCCGAGCATTAAAGGAGGAGAGGTTTGTTCAGCTCCCAGTCTGTAGAAGGTTCAGTGCATAACCAGCTGGCTCTAAGGTGGGGTGGCCTGGCCGGCAGGTGTAGCAGAGAAGAAACTGTTCAAGGCAGGCAGAAGACAGCAAGGCGCCCTGGGGTGACCGTGGCTCTTTCCATCCCATCCATCTTAACCAAGGTCATTAGGGAAGGTGGTGCTCACACCCTTAATCCTAGAGCCCTTGAATGCACTACACCACAAGTCCGTCCTAGAGTCACACACTCTACCAGCCACTATTGAGAAAGTCCTACCTAGGGCTGCATGAGGCTTTGAGGTGGGGGGCAGTGCTCAGTTAGTGCACTGGCATAGTGCCCGTCTGCATGCTTCCTGATCTGCACTTCCTGGGCAGGAATTCTCCCAGGGTTGTTGCTATGTCTTTTCACTGTGGTGCTTTCTGACCCCTGGGCAACCTTGCCTGCCAGGGTAAGCAGGTCCTGGAGAAGTAAGGACTCAGGTCAGAGTGAGTCTTCCGTCTGCAGCTCACTCACCGGTCCAGAGCTTAGTTCAGCCACCTCCTGCGTGCCTGACTCCACAACCCCTCTTCAGAAAGAACGGAAGCAATGCTTACACTTGCCAAGCTCAGCCACATATGGGAGCAGCCTGTGTCGCCCACTGACTGAGGGACAGTCTGGTGGTTGTAGCTTTGCCTGGTGCTGGCATATAGTTTACTTAGCAATGAAAAATTAGCATGAGGAGAGGGTTACTGTCCTTTTGTGATATAATCCGACAACCTCCATGTGTTACTGGGGCTTTTTTTTTTACTTAACTAGGATTTTTATAATGAACAAAAAGAATTCACTTTGTTGTCTACCTGACATGTCCCCTTCTGAAATTCTGACTTTATTGTCACTGGCATGAGCATTCCCTGTGACAGGTTCCAGTTTCTGCACCAGTCTGGGTGCTGCAAACCACCCTGCATGCATTCACTTGCCCACCATGAATCTGGAGGAAACAGTCCAAGGTTGGAGCAGCAACCCAGTGGTGAGCCTCTTTGAAGCCTGCTCTGTGCCTGTTTTGGAGCTGGCCAGTGGCTCCTCTGGCTCCTTCAAGTAGATACAACATTAATTCATGAGAAGCTCCTAGGATACTGTCAGTGAGAAGCAACCAAAAAAAAAAAAAAAAAAAAAAGCCAGACAATGCGTCTTTACAGCAAAGCTTTCATTGCTGCAGAACATCTTGACCAATCCACTCACCCCAATTTCCTGCCAAGTAGAATGGGCTGAGCAAGGTGGGGAAGCAAACTTGCCTAGGAACACATTGAAATTAACTTCTAGAAGCCTCTGTTGGGCCTGGACCAATGAGCATCTATCAATTACTCTGCTTCTTTGAGTCACTGATACACAAGTGGACCAAAAAGTTCCACAATCTCCAGTTCTAAGGAGCATGAATTATCCGTATGTGAGTAAAAACATCAGTGGGGGTGATCTTGAGCGCCGCCCTTTAACCAAAAGAAAGTGTGCACTAGTTGGTCTCCACAAAAGCCCATCTTCTTTGACCAAGCACCTGATCATAGAGTGGGTTCCCCTTTAGTGACCCAACACTTAATGGGTTTTATAACACTGCCGGCACCTCAAGAGACTCTACTTTGGTTCAAAGAGTCATTTGATTTCCCGATGAAGGCAGGTTTTGAAGGTGAGCGTGGTGCAATGTGTAGTTCAAGACCGAGAAACAAGACAGAGATATCTATTGCATTTTTCCCATCTTTTCTGTGAGCTTCACAACACTCCCTGCCCTGGTGTATGCAAAGATGGAGGTTGCGCCCCCAGCGGAAGGCCTTGGTATTGCACTTCCATGGGAGGCACCTTGCAGATGGGTCCTCACTAAGCTTTCCCTGGTCTCTAGGTGTGAGCCCTAGCTGTGTCCAATGGAGACCATGCAAATCCCTCGGCCAGACCTGGGGTGCTCTCTCTGCAATCCCACACCATAAATTGCTCTTTGCAGGATAGGATTTTCAGGATGCCAAAGTGAAGGATTTTTCACCTTTCAGGATAACGATTTGGAGTTCTCATCTTTCAAGATTTCAACATTTAGAATTGCTACTCAAGGCCACCATTGGGAACTCTGCTCCATGATTTCCATTCCCATGTCTAAGACGCTTGGGATCCTGCACTGTCACCAAGGCAACCCCTCTTGTGAGCATCCGGGACATTGATGCTGCTCCTGGCATGCTACACAGAGCCCTGCTGTGTGGCCGCTGGTGATGGCACGCGGGAGCTTGGACCCAATTCCTTCTCCTGCTTCAGCTCCTGGGATTTGATTCCACTCTGGCAGGCCGGCTCACGCCTTCCTGCTGCCCAGGAGCCTGTCATTAAGTTACCTCCCAGAAGCCTCCATGGCCTTTTTCTATCTTCAAGGTCCCTTGGAACAAGTCCCCAATGCAGCGGCTTCCTGTTCACAAACTGTTCACCGGTGGCCACTGGCCTTGCCAGACTGTCCCACGCCTGTGACGTGGGTTCCGCCTTCCACTCAGTCCTTATAATGAAGCTTAAAGTGTCATTCACTGGGGTCCCTTCCTGTGCCACCCTCCTTCTCCTTTTCGGGCTACCTTGGGCAAGAGAACTGCTCACAGCCTTGCGAGTCATCTGACAGCACCAGTTTGTTTCACTTCCGACTTGTGTTTCCAGCTCTAGAGGCTTCCTGAGGAGGCAGCCCCACAGGACCCTGTGGAGTGCAGAAATTGCCATCTTCACGTCTTTTGCCCCATAGTGGACAGAGCAGTGACCACCTGCGGCATCACTGCACGCGTGCTGCATATCCAGGACCAGCGGAGGCGCTCACTCCAACGCTGCTTGCGTCACCACTGTCGCCTTTCGCACTTACTAAGGCTGCCGAGAATGCAGCTCTACGTTTACTTTCTTAGCAAATAATTAGACAAACAACAAAAGAGAAAACCTCCTTCAGGACGCCGGCCTCCTTCCACAGCTGCGTGGAGCTCATCCTTTTTCATACGCGACCTACACACATTCGCAAGGTCAGAGGAGGCTCCTGGTGCCACAGGCCTCCCCTGGACCTTCCTGAGCTGCCGAGAAGCCACAGCTGGCAGCGCTGGCCAGTGGGCGGCCTCCGCCGCAGAGCCGCTCGGCCATTCCGCGTCTCCGGAGTCTGACCTCGAACTGGTTTTCATTCCTGGGGTGGGTGTTCTTTTTCCCTTTCTTTCTTTCTTTCTTTCTTTCTTCCTTCCTTCCTTTCTTTTCTTTTCTTTTCTTTTTTTTTTAAGGCAACATTTACAAAAGGCCACTTGTGTCTTTGTGCTCCTGTAGAGTGACAGCATTTATGTGGTGTTTGCAGTGCCTGAAAGTTCGCTCATGAAGAGAGAAGCAGGCAAAGTAATTGGAGCCTGGTTCTCTGGTGCACATGGACAACTCAACGAACCTGGCAGAACTTGTGTCCGGGGAGAAAGCTGCACAGGTCAGCTTAAGTCCCTGAGATCCCAATCAAGCAGATCTCTTCTTTCTTTCATTCATTCATTCTTTCATTCATTTTATTTAGTACAGGGTCTTACTACATAGACCGGAGTCATAGCTATTCTCCTGTTTTCAGTCTCCCAAGGGCTGGGATTACAGGTGCGTACCACCGCTCCCAGTCTCAATCACTGTCTCAATGCCCCCCCCCCCGGGGCGGACTGGCACCACATGCCAGGGATCATACCCCGGCCTCTGCGTCTGCCTAAGATGGCCTTCAGTCCACTGAGCTATCTGGCCGGCGCCTACCTTGTCTCTTGAAAGCAGGTTCTTCAGGAAGCCCCCTGGTGAGCTGGTTGGAAATCCCCTGTGCTCAGCCGGGCAAAGGCGTGGGACCTTGGCTCCGTCTGGCAATGGTCTCTGCGGCTGCAGAGTCTTGATAGAAATGGTTCCATCGGGGCCCAGCAGGATGGTTCAGTGATCTAAAAGCGCCTCCAGGCGGCTGCAGGGACCACGGTTTGATCCCCGGCGCCACATGCTGCGCCAGCCCTGCCCTGAGGGCAGGTTGGGCCAGCCATAAAAATAAATAAACAAACAAACAAAAGTTCTGAAACAAGAAAAAATAAATAAATAAAAATTAAAAAAAATAAAAATTAAAATAAAAAAAGAAATGGTTCCACCGATTCTGCCTCGCGGCAGGTATTTCTGGTTGATGACATCAGTGTTCCTACTAGACATGATTCTTTTATATAATGGACTGAAGGCCCTGAAAAGGAGGTTTTAGTCTCGTCCTTTTCAAGCCATGGGAAGCTGTGTTGGGTACATCAGAAGCCTTGTTTCCATGCCTCCAAGGTTCAAGGCCAATGGGGGAAAAAGAAAGCCCTGGGAGAGGTGACTGATTTGAGGAAGGAGAGTTACAAAAACTATCTTACACACTCAAACCACATGTGGGTCAGTGATTGGTAACTTGTAATTTTCTATGAAGCAAAGTGTGGAGTGGAGGAGCAAAGAGCCAATATGACTTATACCGAGAGACACAATGAAGAAAAAACTCAAATTGATGCTGTATGTGAACAGCGTTTATATTCCCTCTGTTATTAATTCCTAGGGTAGCATGGAACACCATATTTGGGGCATAAATTATAAAGCAGGAATGATTACCTAGAATTATGAAAATGGCCCTCAGAGAGTGCTTACTGAAACCAGAAACGTAAACACACACACATACACACACAGAGCCAACAGCGACCCAGTGAACTAAGAGAGCAGCTGTCCTCCTAAAGGAGGACTGGATCCAAGGAGATCTAGCCTTGCACTCTTTCAGGTAGGCAGTCACCAAGCACCTACTCAGGTTCACATATGGCTCCAGCCCCATGGGTACAGTTGTGGAAATGTCAGGCAGGCCCAGCAAGGGCGAGGAGAGAGGGGGGCTTACAGGAGAATCCCAGTCAAGGAAAAATTACAATGATAAAATAAGCCAGAAAAGGGTCCTATCATTAAAATGGCTCTTCTCCTCCTACCTGCCCCCAAGAAATTATGTCTCTTTCCAAGTCCCAGACCCTGGGAAGATGACCTCATTTGGGAAATGGTCCCTTTCTGCTGTAACTGACTGAAGGATCTTGCAACTGGCTCATCTTAGAGCATCCTGTGTGTAGCCCTTTAGCCAATGACAAAGGTCCTTGGGATAAACAGGGCAGATACTAAGGAGAGGTGAAGGTAATGTAAGGAGGAGGGGAGGGCGTCAAGGAACCTCCAGACACAGGAAGTGGCCCAGGAGGGTTTCCTTCTTGGCCCACTTGGAGTCAGTGGCCCTACTGACACCTTCATCCTGGACGTCTGGCCTCCAGAACTGTACCAGAAGAGCGTTGTGTTGTTGTAAGCCATGAAGTTTGTGGTCATTTGTTACAACAGCCTAGGAAACTGGGTTAGGCTCTGAGAAGGCAGAACAGACTGAGAGAGAGATTCTTTATGAGAGAGATGGCCAGGAACCCATAGGCAAGGCTCCTCGTGGGGAGCACAGGAAGGGCAGCCTTCCCTTGTGGCCACTACCCTTTGGGCAGGAGCCCAGCTTTGCTGTCTGCTGGCTCCTCCCCGCTTGCAGTCAACAAGAACTCCTTGCCCAGTGGGACACCCTTCTCCACTGCTTGTCTTCCTTCCAGCCATCCCGAGTCCCACATGTACCAATGAAGGCAGTGTCATGGCCTCACCAATGACCCAGGCCCACCACCCAGAGCCATGGTCCAGGGATAGGCATCTGACCTATGCAAGGTCAGTAAGAGTCTACTCTGAAGGCTTGTTTCAGGAATCCTGAGAAAGAACTCCTTCTTCCCATAGGAAGAGTAAATTCATGGGCTATGATTCCCAGCTGTGGTATCCTCATACACATTTTTAGCTACATGATCCAGTAACTTTCTTTCCCCTTCCTGTTTAAATTAGTACTCTGTCTCTCACTTCCAAAGAAAAGAGCTCTGGCCAGCTAGAGGCTGTCCTCAGTTTCTGAGACAGACCTCATGCCAGCATAGAAACTGTAACTTTTTTGTTGGCCCCCTGAACAAAAGTTGCTGGGTGGATCTTCCGCGAGGATCCTGCCTCCTTTCCAAGGGTCCCATCCTGCTCCCTTCACAGCCTACTCAAGGGGTGGGGGCCATGACAGGTACAAGAGAGTGAAAACACAAAAGGGGAAGAGTAACAGAATCAAAGCCAGGAGCGCTTCAAAGAGACAGTGTATCCTCTCATGGAAGAGTGGCGAACATCTGTGTATATTTCTTTGAAAATTCCATTTCTTAACATGGCACCCCAGTTTTGTAGCTGGCCTCCATCTACACCAGCGACGCATCCACGTGGACATCCTCGGCTGTTTGGTACAAGAACAGAATCAATACAGTCTACTTCAGGCTAGGAATGGTTGTGCCGAAAGGTGAGAGCACAGAGCTCAGAGCACACACATGCACAAGGGGAAGATGGGCCGGCACGTTCACAGCCTGTGTCAGGCACAAAACCAGCCAAGCCTGAGGCCTCTGTCGTCACACAGCAGAAGGCAGGACGCGCTTCTCCCCGGGACCAGTGCAGTTACTTCCTAAGGAAGGACACCATCCTTACCCCAGGATCAATCTCCCTTGCACAGGCCAGGAGACAGGGACGGGCTCCTGTCTTTCACACACGCCCTCCCTCCCAACAAGAGCCCACAAGGAAATGTCCAAAGCATGGGCCAATTTTTGAGCACCTGCTCATCTTGTCTTGGGTTGAAGCTAAGGGTGAAAGGTCAGGCAGCTCCCTCTCCTCATCCTCAGGGATGGAGATGGTATCGCAACCACGTCCACTAATGAAAAAGGAGAGGTTCAAAATACAAAGAAAAAAAAATGTTAACTACAAAGATCCTACTGAAATTTAGTGCAACTTAACTTGCTTGTACACAATGCACAAATCAAGAGAAAACTCTCCCAATGAGGCCGCACGTACAGCTTGTACTGCAGGAACTCAGGCCACCCTAGAGACGCGGTGTCGGGGCGTCATTTCTCCCCCACAGGCTGACTCTTGACTGGAGAGGACCTGACCCTCTAAAGCCCCCACAACTCCACACTCCTCCCTAGAGCTGTCCCAGGTGGGTACCATCAGCTTCACTTCCTGAGGGCAGGGCCTGGGGGTGGCAGGCAGGGAGGATGTGCTCCAGGCAGCTGGAAGAGGCCTAAGCCTTAGCGGGCACTTGAGACCTGGAAGGTGGGACGCATGCACAGGGCTTGCGTTCTAATACGTCTGCAGACAACAGCTGGACGAGGGCAAGGATCCAGGTGAGGAATGAAGGAGAAATGGACAGGCAGGCAGGCAGGCAGACGGATGGACAGACAGACAGGCAGACAGAGGAGCTCTCTGAAGGAGACCTGTGAACGAAAACAGAGGCAGAAACCTAGTGGTTATGTCTGCCCAAGTCTGAGGCATGGTGCTGCCAGCCCCGCACTCACAGTGAAGCCAAATCTCCCGTGGGGTGGTATTTGGGGGAGCCCTTAGAGATTGCTTAGGTCACGGGGATGAGGACCTCATGGTAGCTCAGTGTCCTTTTGACAAGAGTAACCAGAGCGGACACTCTGTCTCTCTCCTCTCTCCCACCATGACTCCTCTGCCTCTGGTTCCCCACGGTGTGAGGACAGAGCAAGGGCTTGCCTTCAGGCCAGGGAGAGAAGCGTCTCCATGAGCACACACCATGCCAGCACCCCACTGTTCTCGTCAGCTCTTCATCACTGGGGCCAAACATCTGCTGTACAAAACTTCAAGGAGGTTGCAGGTGTGCCGGTATAGGTATGTCAGTGCAGGTGTGCCGGTACAGGTGTGTCGTTGCAGGTGTGCTGGTGCAGGTGTGCCGGTGCACACCTATAATCCCAGCCCTCAGAGAGATCACTGCAAGTTCTAGGACACTCAGGGCTGAATAGTGAGTCAGAGTGAGAACTTCAGGAGTGAGACCCTGGGTCAAACAGGCCAGGGCCAAACACTGAGAAGGAGGGAGGGCTTTGCACCTGGGGTAGAGGGTTCAGTCCATGATCCATTAGCTCCAGGGCAAAATATCACGGTGGAAGGGCTTGGTGGAGCAAAGCTGCACTGCTCGTGATGACTAGGAAGTAGAACACAGAAGAGAAGTGCCAGCCACATGTGTATCCGTGTGGCACCCTTCGAAACCACGCCTCCAACTAAGTTCCGTCCAAGCTCCCCGTGACTCACCTCCAACTAGCCTCTGTCTCGTGACAATGTGCTCAACCAGGAACATCAAGCGGATTAGTTCACCAGTGAGCACCATGCATCCATGATCCAGTCACTGCTCTGTCAGTTTCTTCATTGAGTCTAGTGGACCATTACGATTAACTGGCACTGGACTGGGGAAAGAGCTCAGTAGAATGTGCACTTGCCTGGCAAGTGCAAGGACCTGAGTTCAGTTCAATCCCTGATTCCACAAAAAGGAAAAAAAACAGATTAGCTGGTATGAGTCCGCCTCTTGTCAGACTGACTCCTCGTCATGTCTTTAAACCCTGTGTAATCTCCAAACAAACACAATAACATGATAGAAGTCACAATAACATGAAACAACTCCTTCGTCTGCAACCAAACATGTGACATGCGATAATCATCTCCCCCAAATTTCAGCTATCCCACATTATTTAAAACTCCAAGTCCCCGCAGTCTCCTCTAAGACTCAGCATCTTAACAACGTACTCATGTACAACCCTAAAAGCAAACTACACGTTCACAATGTACGATGATCATAGTACAGGGTAAACATTCCCATTCTAAGAGAGGAACAGAAGGCTAGAAAAGAACAACACAAAAGCAAGACCAAAACCCAGAAGGACAAACATCAGTCTCTATAGCTCTGTTTAGGATTTGAAGAACACGGTGGTGAGATGTGACCTCCACAGGCGTGGGCAGCCTACCCTGTGGGAAGCCCTCTTCCTATGCAGCAGGCAGGAAGTTTTTACAGTGCAGCAGTGTCAGCCTGCTATGTGGGCATGTGGCATCCTGGTGTAGCTCTGCAGCATAAATCATACCTAACCAAACTGCAGTGTTAGCATATCCCCATGTAAGGGAGAGAGAGTCAGTTCAGCTATGAATCTTCTCAGTCAGTCAATGCAGGATTGAAGCTGCTTCCTGGGGAAAAAGGCCCGCTGTCCTGTCTCCCCACAGGAAGATCTCGCAGCAGTCCTCCAAGCCCCTGGCTGTACGCAGCCCACGCACAGCCCCCCTCAGGCTGACCCCACTCACTGCCTGCTGCATTCTCTGTACTTCTGTTTGCCTACACCACTCCCCTTTGTCTTCATTCTGGCAGCTTCATGGAGAGTCCTCTCAGGGATGCCTCACCTGGCCAGCTGGCCCTCCTGGAAAGTCCAGGTGGAAGCCTCCCTGCCTCTACAACTCTTGCATTCTGCATGCCAGTAAGAGCTGCATCATCCAGATGATGCCGAGGTGTGCAGCCAACTGAGTGGTGACGAGCCAGGCTGTCACAAGTCGGGCTTGTTGTGACAACTGAGAGTGGTGTAGTGAGTGAGTCCGGGGAGCCAGTTCTCTAGGCTGCCCTTCTGGGAAGGACCCCCTGGGGCTCTCTCCTCAACCAAAGGTTTATATTTTGCACCTGAAGCCTTTGATGGGTGGATTCTAACTGATTTCTCAGAGACCCTCAAGGCATCTCTCTTCTTATCCCTGTACAAAGTACAAATTTGTCATTTAGGTATCAGATATATACATAAAAATTGGTTTAAAATTATAAGAAATTTAAGGGAGCTGGGGAGATGGCTCCGAGGCACAAGTGCCTGCTGGGCAAGTGCAAGGTCGTGAGTTTGAACCCCAGTCCCACAAAAAAAAAAAAAAAAAAAAAAAAAAAAAAAAAAAAAAAAAAAAAAAAAAAAAAAAAAAAAAAAAAAAAATTATAAGAAATTTAAAAGAAGAAAAAAAATGTAAGCATTAATTGCTCCTCTCGATAGACCAGCAGAAATGAGTAATATCATTATCCAAGCTATCCTGTATATGTACATAAGTATTTCTTTTTCCCCCTTCTTTCTTTCTTTCTTTCTTTCTTTCTTTTCTCTTCCTTCATCCCAGTTATTCCTTCCATTTGAACACATTCTTATCCTTTGCAGTATCTATTGTACCTTTGAGATTTTATTTACTCTTTCAGGTTCTTATGCTAGGGAGACAGTACGATGTTTATACATGTAGGTCTGATTCATTTAGTCTCTAGTTGCATCCATTTACCTATAAAAGCCTCAAGTTTATCTTTTTTATAACTGAGTAATACTCCATTGTATAAAAATTCCACATCTTTTTTTGTCCATTCCTCAGTTGACAGGAAATTGGGCTGTTGCCAAGATTTAACTATGCCAAACTGTGCTGCTATAAACAGGGGTGCACATATATCACTGTGGTGTGATGTTTTCAGTTCTTCTGGAAAAATCCTCAGGAGGGTAATGGCTGGGTAGCATGGGATCTCCAGTCCTAGCTTTTCAAATAATTTCCATAGCAGTTACTTAGTTATGTCTTCAATAGCTGAGACATTTTTAGAGGGGGAAAAAAATAAAGGACTTTTTAGGTGATGTAATTCAAAATAAATTTAAATCCACTATTTAATAACAAATTCTAATTTTGTGCCAAGAGAGTTTTTTCCCCTGGTATGCCCAGGAATTTTAAATCTTGCTAACTGCGTAAACTACTCAAGAAACTTTTTTGAGATGGCCAAATAGCTGATTGGATTAAAGCACCTGCAAGCAGGCACAGGGGTCAGGGGTTCAATCCCTGTCATGCTTGCCCCGCCTCTGGGTGCACTGAGACAGCAATTGAAAGAGTGTGGTAGTGTACCTGTAATCCCAGCTCTTGGAAGGCTGTAAACAAGTGGATCAGTAGGAGTCCATTATAGTAGTGAGACCCTAAACACCCTGTAGACTCTTCCCTAAAATACAGAAAAAAAAAAAAAAAAGCAAGAAACAAACAAACAAAAAACCTTCTCAAACCTCAGAGAAAGGCACACAGGGTTAGAAGATGTGAACAGAGAGCACCCTGGGATGAGTCACCATCTCTAGCAGGGGAGGTGGGTTGGGTCAGAGGAGCACCTGAAGAAAGACTGGACCTTAGGGAGCTCGTTCTCTGAGAACATCTCCTCCCTCTCAACCTCCAGAAGTGCAGTGAAGGACACTTCACTCCTTCCAGAAGATGCAGCTGAGGCCTCTCTTTAAGGGAACCTGGGAGATGCAGCAAAGAAAACCTTAGAACAGAGTGATGCCCAGAAAGAATCAAACTCACACGCAGAAGGAAGGAAGCAGGAGGAAGAAAGGCAGCAAGGGGAAAGGAATGGGAGAAAGAGAAGAGAGGTGGACGGTAGTAAAGGGGAGGGAAATCCAATCCATGCGTGCTTGGAAAAAGGCCGGCAGCTCTGAGTTACCCCTGGCCTTTCTGCTTGGAGCACAAAGAGACTTCCGTCAACAGAAAGGAGAGGTTTGTCTGCGGCTCCTCCACTCTCTTCCTGAGTTTCTTCTTCCTTAGCCTGGAGAAAGGAAAGGGAGAAGGGTTTCCCCCCATGCCTCTTCCACTCATCATGACACTGGTACTGCTCAATTGATTGTTGCAAGGGTGACAGAAATACTGGATTTCACCAAGTTCCACTCCAACAGTGGCACAGGGGTCAGCTGAGGGTGGCCAGCCTCACCACCTTGTGGGCACCAAAGTAGAACTGTCTCCTGGTGGTGTCTCCCACCCACCAGCCTTTGCTCTAGTTCTTCTAAGCAACAAACTGAGCTTCTAAATGCTACCATTTCTGTTCAAGCATAGCCATATTCGAGTGCTCCCTGCCACGAAGTGTGAAAGGCCATGAAGAAGGTTGCAAGTTGCCAAACAACTTTGGTACCACTAATTAACACACCTATGAAGAAAAATAAAATATATGCTGAGCATTAGGAAACTCTCAGGTTTAAAAAGTGATCACATTACCTTGCAAGAGACACAGCATAATTATAGTTATGTTTCACTAATTTAATAAATCGTATCACATTAGTCCCTAATTTGTTCTGTTGCAGAAAGATCTTTGAGATCTGAAGTCTAGGATATATGTGAACACTTGCTATATTTAGTCTTTTTGTTAGTTGAATAAATAAAAAACTGTAGCACATAGGAAAAATCTTAAGTGAATTTTTTATTGTTTTATTGATTTTAAGAAATTTTGCTTCATAAAAAGTGGAGTTCTCGTAACATTTTTAAACTGAGTCTACAGATCTAGTTTTATTAATGATGCAATATAAATTAAAATATAACAATAACACCCATTACTTAATATTAACTGAATGCTTTCACATAACCATCTTGATTCTTTGAACAACCTTTGTTACAGCAGATAAGGCCAAAGAGGACTGCAGCCTGATGTATTCAAGGTCCCATACGTGGGACCGTTAAATTCCAGGCTTCCCTACCCAATCTTGTGGCATTTCCATGCCATCATGTTATAAATTAGACTCACACTGAGAGTAGGTTACCATAGGAGATATCTTAAAAGTATATTATTTTGAGCTGGGCATGGTGGCGCACCCCTGTAATCCCAGCACTTGGGAGGCTGAGGCAGGAGGATTGGAGCGAGTTCAAGACCAGCCTGAGCTACAAAAGTGAGCTCAAGGCCAGCCTGAACTGCATAACAAGACCCTGTCTCAAAAAGACAAAAAAAAAGTATATTATTTTGCAAGTTGACTTGGTGAGGTATAAATCTGAATTTTTAAATATTCTGTATGATCCCAGGCATCTATATTCTTACCCACATATTATGTTGAAGGAATTTAGATAATGTCAAAAAAAAGTAAGGACATTTTAAAACCTCTCCCTGCTGTGCTTTTCAAGATAGTTCAGCAACTAAGTTAAATAAACTTTTTAAAATATTTTTTTAAAAAGCTCTTGTTATAGAAATTTCTACCACAGTACAGGTTTTCAATCTGTTTTTGGAAGATCAGATATGAGTCTGGGAGAAAGGTATGAAATGGAAGTGAGAATATACTGATGTTTTAAAGACACACAAAAAAACTTCTTTTTAAGCATTTAGGACAAGGGATACAGGATGTGCAAGTTCTCACTACATAGACTGAACTCATAGCTATTCCCTTGTTTTTAGCCTCCCAAAGTGCTGGGATTACAGGTGCGTGCTACCACGGCCAGTCTCAATTGCCATCTCAGTGTGCCCCAGGGGCAGGGCTGGCGTAGCACACGGACAAAATCACTTTAGAAGTGTCCTTGCTATCTGTATGTAACTCTCTTCACTTCGCTTTCTGGGCAGGCCACACAAACTCAGCCTATGCTTGCTTCCACAAGACCCGGCTTTGGGCCTCAGTTTACCTTCCTCCCCGTGGGGGTAGTAAGCATCCAGGCCTTTGGAAGATCCAGCTAGAGCTTGCAGCATAGCTCTGTGGTGGTAGAGTTCTTGCCTAGGAAGGCTTCCCCAACACAATTACAAAGAGCAAAACTCCAGTTAATGCAGCATTTATATCCTACACAACATCTGCCCCTCTGCCTTGGAAAAACAAAGGTTCTCGGGTCAAATAACCTTATAAGTTAACGAAAATACGCAATCTCAAAAGCATTTTTAAACTTATGTATAGGCCTAATTAAAAAAAATCAGCGTGTGGATGACTAAAAATTTATCTCTTACTATTATAATTAAAATTCCTAACTTGCCCTGTCTGGGACTGCAGATTGTAAAGGCTTTTCATATCCTCAGTGGCCAATGCAGACAAGGATTGTGAAGGAAGTTCTTACAGGAGGAAGTTTGGGCTTCAGCACCCTTTTAGGAAAGGGTGGATTTGTCATTGCTACAAACCAGGGACATCACTTCAGTTGATGGCATGTGTAGCATAGGCACGATGTTGGTACGACTCAGATATAGGCACTGAGCAGTGACGTATTGAGCAAATGTATAAGTGGATGAATGGTGACTACTTCAGAGAACACTGGGAATTCAGATATGGCCAAAAGAAGCAAGGTGCTGCTCCAGAGACCCTGCCAATCCGGTCTTCCTGCCATGTTCAAAGGGACCTCAAATCCCCAATTATCCACAGCTTTCCTTGGCCTACAGGGAACACCATTGGCCTCTTTGGCTTAGAGCTGAGCCAGAAACCCAAGAACAGGAATCCCCGGGCCTCTACCATCCATTCTTAACCCAGTTTTCCAGCTCCCACTGTTTCTGCTCATTAAACAGGAATAAAACAAATTGTTTTCCATTTTCAAAGCCCTGCATTTTTGCTCATTCCAGCTGCAAACTTTAAAGGCAAAATCACAAGGGGATATGGGTGAACAGGGCCTACTTATAAAAGAGGTCACATAAAAATTTAAAAGCACTCAAGACTAAGTAGTTCATGCTATCAGGGGGATGAGCTATGCAAACCAAGTGAAAATTAAAACTAAATTGCATACACTAATCAGTAATGGGGAACACAGCCCCTTCATTTGCATGCAATGCAATTATCCTGCCAGGCGCTGAACTCCATGCATCCAGCTGGGTTAGTGCATCTCCAGGGGGGCAAGGTGTTGGGCTTTTTCCGTGTGCCTGGTTGCGCTCCTCTGGGTGGGCAGGGCAAATAAATAACCACGACAGCACCTGTGCACTTTCAACATTTGAAAGGAAAACAATGCAGATCTGTGCATAACAGCATTCAGATCCCTCAGATGGGTAAGACACAGGTGGCTTCAGGGTTGGGACTCTATTTCTAGAACATTCTATTTGATCTTCTGCTTTAGAAAAAGACACTTGTTTTGGGTGTTATATAAAGAATTCTTCTTCTGCTTCTTCTTCTTCTTCTTCTTCTTCTTCTTCTTCTTCTTCTTCTTCTTCTTCTTCTTCTTCTTCTTCTTCTTCTTCTTCTTCTTCTTCTTCTTCTTCTTCTTCTTCTTCTTCTTCTTCTTCTTCTTCTTCTTCTTCTTCTTCTTCTTCTTCTTCTTCTTCTTCTT
>PVJA010020411.1:0-37049 GCA_004027025.1 Myocastor coypus | reverse complement strand
TTCTTCTTCTTCTTCTTCTTCTTCTTCTTCTTCTTCTTCTTCTTCTTCTTCTTCTTCTCCTGCTTCTTCTCCCTCTCCCTCTCCCACTCCCTCTCCTTCTTCTTCTTTACTTACTTTTCTCTATTTTAGCGAAGGGTCTACAGGATGTTCAGGGTCCCACTACTAGATCTGACTAGTAGTGAACCGCCTGTTTACAGCCTCCCAAGAGTGAGATTACAGGCGAGTGCCACGACGTGCAGTCTCAATTGCCACCTCAGTACACTCCTGGGGCAGGGCCCATAATAGAAGAAAGCACAAGGGTTGAGTCCCTGGCCCCTGTGCTTACTTGCATTCCTTTTTTTTTTTTTTTTTTTTTTTTTTTTTTTTTTTTTTTTTTTTTTTTTTGGTCCTTTTGAGACAGGTTCTTATCTCACTATGCAGTTAGTTTAGGCTGGCCTTCAGCTCACTTTTGGTCTTGAACTCACACTGATCCTCCTGCCTCAGCCTCCTAGGGCTGGGAATATAGACATGCACCACCACGACTAGCTTCCCTTTTTGAATTCAAAACAAAGTAAACCTTTAATAATGACTGATATTTTGTGCCCCCAACACTAAGTGCCCTTTTGGCATAATCTGGAACAATTGTAGAAATCACTTTTTAATCTGTCTTCAAGGCTTAGGTAGATTTCAATAAGGAAAGTGAAAAGGTTTATTTTATCAATTCTTGCACTAAAGAATAGAAAAAAATTCACACAATGGGGAAAACTTTGGCAACAAATGATCAAAAGAAAAAAATGCATTCTGTTTCTCTAGCAACCTCATTAAGCCTGGTGGCTTCCTCCTTTCTTAGCTGCCACTTTTCAGGGAGAAATAGTTCTATTGTTTTGTTTTGTTTTATTTTGTTTTTCTTTGTTTTAAGAAACAGTTTCTTAAAGGGAGTGAAATGACATCCACTCCCACACACATTTGTACAAACAAGCAATAAATCATGTAGGTTTCCTCCCTGGTGGAGCAAGCTTTCTATCCCATCCTCCCCTCCTTCTTATGTGGTAAGTAAAGGAAAAACTAGCCATAAAGAAAAAGAGTGATCAGCTAAAATAAGACAAGAGTCTGATGTTTTCTGAAATTAAAAGGCCATTTATGAATAGGAAACAAAGATAGCAAATAAGTGATGCCTGGTAGCGTAAGCCCAAGCTCCTCCCTGAAAATAACATGCACTCTCTAGACTTGGATAGATGAACAAGCAGAATCTGAACCACATAGGACAATAGGACTCTGACTCGCAACCTCTGCAGCAACTTTGGGAAGCCAAGCAGGGACTTCTTCACAGTCATTTTTATCTCTGTCCAACATTGACTTAAGAAAAAGCCAGCTGTGCCTTCCAAGTCTCTCAGTTTTAGTCTGTCCCATGTTCCAAAGAATGTCTGAATCTCCCCATATCACTAAGGTAAAGCAAAAGAGAACAATGCAAAGGAAAATACAGTCAATTCTTGTACACCTTTTCAATCTTGTCACCTCAACTTCTCAATCAACATGGCTCTAGAAAAAGTTAAAGGATAGGGGAATCCTCATTCTCTTGAATATTGTATTTCTTATCTTTATTGTATTTCTTATCTTTGATATCAGTATCTGCATGAAGTTGAACCTACTGTAATTTACCTTGCAGACTCCCACGTTTATTCACATTGGAAATGTGGATAAACATGGAAATGTTTATTCACATTGGAAATGTATTTATAGACTTTTACCTTTTATTCTAATCAAAACAGAGAGTGAGCTTCAGCTTCAGATCTCGTGACAATAGCAATGTTAAAGCAAGCAAACTCTGCACATGCACAAAGTTGGCCTCTCCTTAGCTCTATGCTGGAAACTATTTTAGAAGCTTTATCACATCATCTAAGTTAAGTGTCACCAGCCTAAAGCTAGAAAATGTTGTTAAATTCATTAAAACATGAATGACAGTAAGAATAGGCAAAGTTTAGTAACTTTATTTTTGTCTGTATGCACATGGGAAAGTGAAGATCTGAAGTCATTTTTCCTGCACCCTTAATAATGTGTTCACAATTAATACTTTTCTTTTTTTTAAAAAATGTATTTAGGACAGCCTTGCCACATCTCCTGCCAGAATGAGGTCCATTCTTAGCAATCAGATTGTCAACATTCCAGAAAATGTCAACATCACTCTGGAAGGACACAGTTATTGCGAAGGGCTCCAGAGGAATCCTACGGAGGGACTTCAACCACATCAGTGTGGAACTCAGTCTCCTTGGGAAGAAAAAGAAGAGGCTCCGGGTTGACAAATGGTGGGGAAACAGGAAGGAGTTGGCAACTGTCCACACCATCTGTAGCCACGTACAGGACATGATCAAGGGGGTCACGCTGGGCTTCCGTTACAAGGTGAGATCTGTGTGCGCTCACCTTCTTGTCAACGTTGTTATCCAGGAGAATGGAGCTCTTGTCGAAATTCGGAATTTCTTGGGTGAAAAATATATTCGCCGAGTTCTTATGAGGGCAGGTGTTGCTTGCTCGGTGTCTCAAGCCCAGAAAGATGAGCTCATCTTTGAGGGAAGTGGCATTGATCTCGTTTCAAATTCAGCTGACTGATTCAGCAAGCCACAACAGTCAGAAACAAGGATATCAGAAAATTTTTGGGTGGTATCTATGTTTCTGAAAAGGGAATAGTTCATAACATCCAACAGTTGGTGCAGCCACAGAAACAAGTCTCTGGATTATAAATCCAATTGGTGATATTTTAATAAGACAATAAAAAATCTTTATTAAATTGAAATATATATATATATACATATAAAATATATATATATACATATATATATCTATAGGACAGAGTCTGCAGGGCCTACAGGGTCTCACTACATAGGTCAGACTCACAGTGATTCTCCTGTTTTCAGCCCCCAAGCGCTGGGATTACAGGTGTGTACCACCACACCCAGTCTCAGTAGCTGTCTCAGCCAGCGTAGCCCTGGGCAGGGCTGGCAGGGCACATCCATAATTAATACTTTAAGCACCATACATTAGATTCACACAAAATGTCTTGGAAAAGGGGATGTTTCAGAGACAGACACAAAACCATAGCATCATTTTTTTCTAACTTTGGGGAGTGATCTCAATTTATTTTTCTTTAAAAGACTTCTTCCTAGGTTGCCTGGAAAATATTAATTCAACTTCAGTTTTGGCCTAGCATAGTCTATTTTCTTTTGGTTTACTAGGGATTTAAATCACTCTGGTTTGTTCATTAAAATACACTGTAACATGCATCATAAGGAAAAAATATTATTTCAAATGTTTTGGTAAGTTAAAGATAAGCTACTTAGCCTAGATTTCTTAGAAAGCGGGGCCTGAGGCAAAGCTTCAGGTGAAATAGAGCTTGGTTAATAACCCTGGGGCAAGAAGAGGAAGGGAAAAAATCAGTCAGTCTGGGAAAAAGTGAAAGCAAATACAAAATGGAACATTATTGAACTGAGCACAGCAGGACAATTTCAGATGTGAGTGGAAGCACTATGTCTCTGTGCAGCCTATTAAAAGGAAGAACAGGAATCTATTCCCAGCTCTTTTCTTACTAGCATAACTCATTGCTCCAAGTTTCCAATGAAGAACTAATGATTCTGAACTTCTAGGCCACCGTAGATTGACTCCTCCAGAGTACAGAACAGTGGGCAAGGGAACTGACGGAACATAAGAAGATACAAAAATTGGATCTCAAGCAGGAATTCCATGAAAACTGGATTCAAAATTCCTATTAATGTTACTCATGATTCTCTATTTCCCAAAGAGCTATATATATAAATAATTTTATTCTTTTATAAGGTAATACACAGATGGCGAAATATATTTAAACAACTATGGAACTATGTATCAAATTAATTTACCTTGTGATACTTACGAGTCTGTTTTAAAAATCTCATTCACTCATTTATGCATAATGGCTTGTATGTAGATGCCCTCCAAAGCCTCTTGAACTCCTAGGGGAGGCTTTTAGGAGGTGGCTGGATAGGATATGTGAATGTGAACTAATGGTGTGTGAATATGGTTGATGGGTATAGTAATTAGATTAGTCCAGTGATTGGTCTAGTGGTACTCTGGGTGTGAGGAATAGGAAGTTGCCCTCTGGATGTGGATGACACCAATCAATAGGCTTGTACCCTGAAAAAAGGACCGACACAGGCTGCTTGCTGCGTCCTGCCTCCTGACTGCACTGACAGTGGACTGGTTCTCTGCTGCAGTGCCCACTTGCCTTGAGCCCCTGCTTTAGAGCCAGCTGAATGTGAACTGAAACCTATATAAATTGTAGGAAAAAACTGTTTAAATGGGAAGGGAAGTGAGGGAGGAGGAGGGGAAAGCGAAGGAAAGGAAAAGCAAAAATGAAAACAAAGCTTTTGTAAATAAGAGGAGGTGGAAGGGCTGAAGGAAGGGAAAAAGAATGGAGAAAAAAGAAGAGTCAAGATATACTATATGCAAGAACAAATTCCCTGTGATGAATGTGATCATTACGCACGTCAAAAGTGTACCAATAAAATTATTTAAAAAAAAAAAAACAAACTGAGCCAAAATAAACTTTTCTTCCATTAACTTGGTGGTATTGGGTATTTTGTTTCCAGCAATGGAAAAGTAAACAAAAGAACACCTGAAAAAAAATTAAAAAGCAAAATATTGTACAGGAAGTAGACACGTAAGATAATGCTCTAGGGCAACAGAAACATAAACAGAAAGGAGTTGGAGACCATGCACCTCTCTATGGAAGAGGGCCCTCTGCTGACCAGGAATAGTTCAATACACACAAAACCGAAATAACCTTCAATTGTTTTGGAGCTTATGGATTTTTAGACTATTTTAAAGCAGGTGTTTGAAAATACACGAATTTCTCTATAGTAGAAGAATTGAGAAATCAATACTACTTTGTGCTATGTGCAAGACATAGAGTAAATTCTCATATTTCCATATGGTTTCTGTAAACTTTTATTTTTAAACTATGTGTGTGTGCATGCATGTGTGCGTGTGCATGTGTGTGTGTGTGTGTGTGTGTGTGTGTGTGTGTGTGTGTTTGTGTAGCTCTGGGGATTAAAGTCAGGGCCTTTACACTGAGATACACCCCTACTCTCTCTCTCCCTTTTTATTTTGAGACAGAGTCTCACTAAGTCCCTAAATTACTTCATTTAAAATTTTAATCCAGGTTCAGGAGAGAGTTCAGCAGTCTAAGACTCAGCCTGGTAAGTGTAAAGACCTAGGTTCAACTCCCAGTCCTCATACTGCGCAGGGACTGCAACAGGGTGTGGTGGTGCACGCCTGATTTCCCGGGGGGGGGGGGGGGCTGAGACAGGAAGTTCATTATAAATTAGAGCTGTGTAGTGGGACCTTGTACCAAATAAAAAATATAAATACAAATAAATACATAAATAAATTTAATCCTCCTTCCTCAGTCTCCCAGAGTGCTAGTGTTACAGGCATCTCTACCATATTTGGATAAATATGCTTTTATAACTTGTACCACATTTTTTTTATTTATTAGTCACCAAACATAAGCACATTTGTGTTATAATTTAAGTACAATGATGTGCATAAATACAAAAATGAATATGCATATAACAAATGTGTAGTTCTACACGTCTTGGAAATTGTACACATTTCAACTTGATAGCCATCTACCGTTTACCTATCCCAAGCCAGTCATTCTTCTGATTTGTATTACCATGGTTAGATTCACCTATCTTTTACATTTATATGAATGGAATCATTAGCTATCCAGTAGAATTTTTCTTCTTAGAAAACATTTCTTTTTGAGAAAAATATTGTTTTCATAACATGAAGAGAAGCCTAAGATCTGTTACTCTCAAGATCAAAATGTCTGCAAAGAGATGTGCAGGTGTATAGATTTTTTTTCTTCCCTTGGAATCTAAGTCAGACTTTTCAAAAATCTTATTTTCCTCTAATCATTTGAATGGCAGCACAGAACACTTCCAAAAATAGGGGGCCAGGAGGCAGAAGAGGAAAAGAAAGAGAAGGAAGAGAAGGAGCAGGAGGAGGAGAATGAACAGGAGGATGAAGAAGCAAAGGAGGAGAAGGAGAACATGAATGAGGAGGAAAAGGAGAAGATAGAAGGAGAAAAAGAAGTACAAAAAGCAGAAAAGAAAGAAAGAAGGAAGGAAGGAAGGAAGGAAGGAAAGAAAGAAAGAAAGAAAGAAAGAAAGAAAGAAAGAAAGAAAGAAAGAAAGAAAGAAAGGCCAAGACCAAGAAAGGGGAAAAGAGGTAGAAAAGGGAGAAGGGGTGAAAAAAAGGAACAGAAAGAAATGGTGATCAAGGACACAATGATTTTCCTCTGGTGTGTTCTAAGTTAGTTTTTGATTTAGCTACTGGATACTGAGGATCTTAGCCTTGTTTATAAAGATAGTCCTAACTCCTTAAGGATTGGATGATGAGTTATCATCAAAGTCAGACCTTATCCTACCACTTCATTTATCCATGTGTCTTCAAGGATCTACTCAAAGCATCAGAAGCACCAGATATAATTTCATTTTACTTGCCACAAAGAAAATGACAGTCATACCCAGTACTTTAGTTTGACAATCCATTGTCTTGCAAAGTTGACTCTAAAATGTCACATTCTATCTTAGTTACTTTTTACTCATTGCTGGGACAAATACATTAAACTCAAAATGAAGGAAGGAAAGTTTATTTAGCTCACAGTCACTGGAGGTCTCAGTCCATATTCAGCTGGCCCAAGGCTGAGTGGAACAGGGCAGAGAGCGTCCAGTTCATGGCTGCAGAACAGCAACAATCGTGAAAGAGGCAACCGACCAACCAGGGCAGCAGAGAGCAACCGCTAGAGTCTGTCTCTCTGTGACAGAGGCAATGGAGCAACCAGGAGGACAGAGAGCAACAGTGAGAATCTGTCTTTTTAGATTAAATTTAGGCTCTCTGCCTGAGTCTATACACTGTAGGCTACACCCATAATCCCAGAAGTACTTAGACCCTAATCCCATCAGTACTAAAACACATAATACCAGTGGATCATGAGTCAAGTCTCAAACTCTAGAAGTCCCCACCTCATGACTGCATGAGGCTTTGGGATGTCAACTAGACCTAAACTATAACACCTTCATATGTTACTTATGCAGAATACTGAGCAAAGCAAATAGTGATACTTAACCTCAGCTCTTTCTCATCATTGTTTTTGTTCAGATATCTCAGCAGTTCAGAGTTTAACTATGCAGCTTCAAAGAATAATTCATTCTCAAATTATAGGCATTTTTATATATAATAATAATAAACAATAACAAATTAAAATCTAAAAATATGGGCAACTGGGACCATTTTTAGAAAATCTAATTTTCTTACAAGTTTAGTAATAGGTAGATATATATAAGACCAGAAATATGCAGCTATCTATGTTCTACTATAAGAACTGACAAAGAGCAAGTGGCAGTTGTTACAAAAAAAAGAAAAAAAAAAAAAAACAGAAATAACATCAACGTATGAAACAATGGATTAAAATCTTCTGTTAATCCAAGTATCTGATTTCAATTCATTTCTCACACCTAGGTTAACCTTCTCTTAAGATCTTAGCTGAACTATCACATTCTTTTAATAAAATACCTTTTACTTATATGAGGACAAGTAGGAACATTTTGCCTGCCAGAAAAAGTCCAATTAAAGCTCTATTATGTTTTTAATTTTTACATTCTTACTGAATATTTGTATCATATTCTGATTATAATAATTTAAATTATAATTAAAATTTAAGAGTATTTAGTGGCTGGGATTTGGCAGTAATTACAGTGATGAAACTATTTTAGTTGAGTATTTGACCTGTTTTTATACCTCTTAAGCTCATCCTGTACGCCTCACACATCTCAATGTAATATTCTAAAACATGACAAGCATGTACAATTAAGGAGTTGTAACTCTAACTGTCTGTGGCTTAATCAAAAGTGGACTCCGGGTCATTTTTAAAAGGGAACAGACATATGTGGCTACGTTCAATCAGATTCTTTATTCATAAGATGTCATTCTTTTTTCCACTCAAATGTTTTCTACACTGTGATCATGAAATGCTTCCAGAATGTCATGGAACCTGCTACAGTGTCCTTGATCAGCTGGACAACTTTTTTTTTTTTTTTTTTTTTGCCTTTTTGAGACAGGGTCTCACTGTGGACAACTTTTAATAACAGCACTAACACTTGTAAATAATACTGCAGAGTCCATAAAAGAAAACAAGTTATTTAGTCAAAAGTATAGCTATCTTTTGCCTTAACTCAGAGTATTTACAAAGACTCAGGGCCTAGAGCACTATCATGAATAAGTATTATTTGCTTTCCAAATAAAGGACCTAAGTGTAACTGGAAGGTTCTTCTCAAAGCATCAGAAACACCAGATGTAATTTCATTTTGCTTGCCATAGAGAAAATGACAAGCATACCCAGTACTTTAATTTGACAATTCATTTTCTTACAAAGTTGACTCTAAAATGTCACCTATGATCATATGTTGCTTTTGCAGAATACTGAACAAAGCCAATAGTGATACTTAACCTCATAGCTCTTTCTCATCATTGCTTTTGTTCAGCTATCTTGGCAATTCACTCAAAGTTTAAATATGTAGCTTCAAAGAACTATACTCAAATATGTGGAGTCTTACTTGGAAGACAAGTGCTACTTGAACTCTGCTTAGTAGTCAGTCTGTAGATTTCATGTTTTTTGTTTGTTTGTTTGTTTTTGTCGTCACCGTCCCCTGCAATTACTTCACTAGCTTCCAACACTAATGACTATCAACTGCCACGTTAGTAAACCTAGTGAGATTTTTCTTCTGACTTCTCAGTAGCCTTCGATACTGCTACTCCCTCCTCTCAGTCAAGCTCCATCCCTGGGCTTCTAGGCTACCCAACATTCCTAGCATCCTAGCATGCTTTTCACTTTGTTATGGTCCTTCCTTCCTTTGTTTTTTTTTTTTTTTTTTTTCTCTGTCTACTATTTGTGCTCTTAATCTCAGAGAGTTAAATTTTTCAAGATTAAACCTTGGCTGTCTTTATTTCCTTATATGTTCTATTCTCTGGAAGAATTCACCTAGTATGATATTTTAGAATTCCATATATATTACAAAGCTTCATGCTTTTTGCTCCAGCAAAAAACCCAGCTCCTGAATTCTAGATTCACATGTCCAACTGCCTACTGACTTTCACCATTATGAAAGATTAAAAAGCATTGAAAACTTGCTGAAATATGTACAGAACTGGTAAAATTTCATCTTAGCTTACTGTACCATGCTATGGTTCATCTCACCACAGTTGATATCAAATATTTTTCCTTAGCTCTCCAGGTCAGAATACTGACTTTGTTTATTACTTATACCCTTCACACCAATACACAAAGTCATACAGATTTTATGTTCTAAATATACCCAGACTTTTGATAACTTCTCAGAATATCCATGGTTATTGTTGAGGTCTGCAGTGGCCCCCAAAGCCTGGAGTGTTTGGAAAGTGGATGCATTATGTGGTCATTGCAGCTGAGTTGTCCTTAGGAAGAGGTAAAGTCTAGTCAAAGAGGTGGGTTATTGTCCCAGCGACTTAAAGGATGTCTCCCTTGCCTACTCCACCACTGGTGCACTGCTTCCTGGTTGCCATCGTGGCAGGAGCTTTCCTCCACCTAGGCCTCTCCACCAGGCCTTCTTATCTTGGGGTCCTGAAGGTAGTGGTCTAAAAATATGAGCCAAAATAAATCTTGCTCCATTTAAGCTGGAGGTTTGGGGGATTCTATCCCAGTTGGAGGAAATCGACTAAGATATCTACTAACCATGGAGTGGTTGTGCAATGGTCAAGTGATGGTTAATACTCTGAATCTGACTGCCTTGAGAAATGCCTGTGGAATGAGTAAAACACACTCTGGATACATCTGGGTGGGTCAGGAAGTGTACCCTTGGGAGCCCTATGGAGGCCTTCACCTATTCCTCATCAATACTCATCCCCCATTCTCCACTTCCTGGCACTAGGAAGAGAGCAATTTGTTTCCCACATGCCTCATCTATCATGAAGTTTCTGATTTGGAGCTAGCCTTCCATGGGTTAGAACTATTCAAACTGTGAACCAGATCAAACCCCTCCTCCTTTAAATTGTGTATATTAGCTATTTTGTCCCAGAAAGAAAGTGACTAATACAGCTAGCACATATTTTTAGGAAATTGCTGACTGGTTTTATTAATGCATATTTAGTCATTAAGGAGAATGTTAAGATATGTGAACTGGCCTTCTAGATATCTATATCATTTTTTTAAAAGTTAAACACTAACACCAAGGTTTAGTATGGCTGGAAAAAGAGGACTAATATCACCACTTGATAGAATTACGTAAGAATAGAATTTTATGTCATTATTTTATTGCTAGAAATGAAAGTGATAACTCTAAAATATCAAGTTGGGGAAGGAGAGTTGGAAACCGAGTACCTGATATAATTCTATTCTGTTACAACTTGCACAAGGCTACACATTCTTTTTCTTTTTCCTTTCTTCAGTTTTGAGGCTCAAACTCAGGGCCTCGCACACACTGCACAAACTCTCTAGCTGAGATTTATCACCAGCCAAGCCTAACTTTTAACTCAGTTGCAAAATCTACTCCATCCAATGTGCTCCACTGGAGTCTAAAGACAACTTTGTAATGACAAATGGCAGCATAGTCTTGAGTCTGGGGTTTAAATGAGTAAACAGAAACTTGTCTCAGAAAGACATGGTAAAATCATAGAGAAGACCGATCGAATTCTCTCATATAGATTTTCTGAAAGCCTGGCAAGGTGCAGTGGGTTACAACACATAACTGAAATCATGGAAGATGAATCTTTAGGAAGGAGAACAAAAATACATAAGGAGACAAACCAGTGGAACCAAAAACCTAAGCCTCTGGCCTCAGGTTCTGTCTAGAGATTGATTGATTTATTGATTGATTGATTGATTGATTGGTTTTATTATGTCCAGCTCAGCTTGCCCTGGGGGTGGGGCTGGAGCAGCATGTAGAGCTGAATATCAAACTGCAGTCCCCATGGTTGCCTAAGCTTGCTTAAGCAGGCACTTCAGACTACTGAGCCATCTCACTGCCCCATGTATAGAGCTTTAGTATCATTAAATGTAGTAAATGTATTGATTGATTGATTGTATTTTCACTCATGCCCAGTGTTATATTTTAAAACCAACCTGTTTTTCACTAAAATGCTATTCATGCCATTCAGGCCATTCAGTTGTCTTCTACACTTAATGAGATAACATAAATAATTCTTTGTGCTAAGTTACTTAAAAAAAATTATAATACAGATCCTGGTGTATCCAAACTTGTGCTCTCACCGAGTAGAGCTAGCAGAATGCTGCCCGAAGGCCACCTAGCCAGTTTCTGGACCTGGAGACCATGAAGACTGCAGGCTGTCAGTCAGAAGCCTTGGTCTGAAGGCAGCTACCTCCCCGGTTCTTGCCTTGACAAGATGCTGCTTCTATGAAACATGGACCTTCCTTAGCATAATCTCAGGAGCACCAGGAGAGAGGAAGCACCCTAAAAATAAAGCAACCAACACTGCAGGACAATGGCACACATCAAGCACTGTCTGCGGCGTTAGCATTTGTCCTGGGGAGCATAAGATAGATCACTGAGCTCTGGCTAAAGTCACGAAACTGCAAAGAAATTAATTTGAAGAACACATAGAGTCGCCTGCCCAGACAGCCTAAGGTAATTTTTTTCTGCACTGATTGTCCTTGTTTGAAACTTCCTTTGAATGTTTGCTGTTCTTTCTGAATAAACACAAGAATAATCAGAAGATAAATTTGATGGAGTCAATGCAAATGTGAAACATATTTTCAGGAATATAAAAGTACTTTATAATGTTCTCTGAAGTCCTAATATTTGTTACTTGAAAGGAAACCAAAACTGTTCCTGGTTGACAGCGTTACTTTCCAATAATGTGCCTTTAGAAATATAAAACCAGTTGAAAATGACAGCTTTATTTTAAAGGTACGTTAGTTTAAATATGTTAATGTCTAAGCATCTATGGTGCATATCCTTGCTGTAGGGACATACATCAGTTGCTTTATGAACTTGCTTCCCTATTAAATATAAGTAGAAAGTAAAAACAGATGCTGAAATACAATGGTACTATAAAAGAACATATGATTGCGGAAATATTGTCACTGCTGATTGTTCCCTATCTTCAATAAAGAGATACAATATGACCAATATGGAAACACTTGTTAAAGAAGGTAAAAATCTATTAAGCAGCAGTGCTCTAATTCCAACAATTCAGACTTAATGAAACATTTAGAATATGCTATTACTGATACTGTTCATTTAAATATCCTATTACCAATATTGTTTCATTAGGTATACAATTTCTTGCTCAGTGTTTTCATGCCTAAGTGACCTCTAAATTGGTCTGCTGCAAATCACTGCTAATAGACTCGCAACAATCTACACCACTCAACCGTTAACAGAAAGAAGTGGTTCAAATTTCTCAGGAGATAGATGAGTCCACAAAAACAAAATGTGATTTCTCGCTCTTTGTCCCTTCGAATTATGCCTTTGCCTCTTTCCACCTTATCACCGTACCATTCCTGCACCCTCTCTTCTGTTTGCTCTCAGCATCTCCAAGTATATTCCTCCGACATATCCCAGCTGGGAATGAGATTGAGTTGAATCCTTCGGTCAAACCCCTTCCTCGAAACTATAACCTATAGAGATATGAAAAGTAGAATTGCTATAGTATCTCTGGCTATATGTCGATTCTATCTGCCAACTTGAGATAATATTACAGTAATAGTTGAAAAGGAAATGCATTCTGAAGTTAGCATGTGTTCCAATCCTGACTTGAGAGTTTATACGGAGATACCATATAAACTGAAATGAATTTATATTTGTTAGAGAAATTTCTTGATAACTCACTGAGAAGGAAGTATATATCATGAACACAATATCTTCCTCAGCAGTCTTGTTCTGAGCTGCAAAGTTCCAAGGCAACACTTTTGCCCTTAGAGGGCTGGGAGTGCACATCTGCCACTTGCACGGACAAAGAGGCGCCACCAGTGAATTTCTCCTCTGCACTCTATGAGGCCAAGTACCTTGGGGCCCTGAAAGGTGAAAAGAAAGGACATTTTGTTCTGTTCATAAAATATTGTGTTCAGTGCCAGAGAGAAGGAAAGCTGTTACTTTACACTGACAAGGTCTATAATAAAGATAATGTATAAGGACCAATTGATTTTTTGCCATCAGTTTTTTTTGTTTTGTTTTGTTTTGCTTTGCTTATTTCTCCTTGAAGTTTTAAGTTTTCCATGCACAAGGAAAGGGGGATTAATCTTGGATGCCAACAAGTTCCATCAGGGAGATTTTTTTAAAATAAGTGCATGCCGCAGGAGGACCTGTGCATCCTCCTAATTGCAAGCCAGCTCTACAAAAGGAAAGCAGAGTGAAGAAAGGACTTAGGATATCTTTCCTATAAATAGGTGGTTAAAAGAGCAGCTTTGAGATGTTCCAGAGAACAGCAGGGAACAAGGAAAGAGGAAAACACCCAATTAAAAGCCAGAGGCACCCATTCTATAGGCCATTTGGCATTTACGCGTATGTAACTAAGCAACAAAGCAAGGCGAGACTTGGTATTTGGGAGGTTGCCCGGCCTGTCCTTTGACAGCCCACCTCCAGCAACTTCAAAGAAATGGCAGCCTTAGAGGTGGAGCTGCCATCCCTTCCCTGACGTACACTCACACTTCATTTGTTCTGGCAGCCTCATCCCAAAGAATAGCAATGCTGGGGCTGCTCCATGCGGGCCTGGCAAGGCTGCCCTGCTACTCCATCAGGGAAGTCCAATTTGCTTCTCAGTTTATGTGTCTTAAAGCTCTCTGTTTACTGGAATCAATCTAAGGGGCCATTTATGACACAATAATAACCATCCGTTTGGGCTGCGTCTGCCAGTTTATCAAATCATTTGGAGGGTTTAATGCTGCACAATTGTAGTCCTCAAGTCAAACACGGCAGGCCACCGCTGACTGCAGATTGCTTCGGGGACAGAATATATACATTACTTTACAAATAATATATAGGTATGTCTGTGGAAGCGTTTAAATACTCATCACATATTGCCTTGGGAGAAAAACAGGAAATAGTTGTAGTAATTTGCTACAGGCTGAAGATATTTGTAAACTGCGGTTATAAATTTAACCCATGTTGTAGGAGACAAAGCTTGCCTTTTGCTTAAGGCTAAAAGGGGCCTTGGGGCACTGTTGCTCAAGAGCTATAGGATTTCAAACAACTATGGCTGCCCCCAGTTTTGCCTTCCAAAGTCTATTACTATAGATCCTCTCCTTGGCCACTATTTGAATTACTGCTAGGAAAGTTTTGAATCACTCATGTGCTCAATAGTACTTCTGTGGTATTGGGAAAAAGTAGCATTTTATAGGTTAGTCCGAAAACGAAAGAGATGAGTTATGAAAAAGTGTGTAGCATCTGAGAAATTAATAAACAACTAATGAGCATGTCTGGGAAAATATCAGACAGTCAGGAGTAGCAATCCAAGGCAGGAAGATGCTATTCTCTGCCCCATTTATAGCACACTGGCAGGAACATATTGTCCGTTGGTTGCACACTGTGTGAAAGGACAGAGGCAAAAGAGAAGGAAGGAAAAAGAAAGACGAGGTATTGTTGCCATCATTGTTGATTATAAAATGTTGAAGCTGATCTGTTCACTTTCATCTACGCTTTTTCAATTATCAAAATACTTTCTTTCCTAATGAATTTTGTTCTGTCAGAATTGTACATGCGCATGGCACACCACGATCGTTCCTCTCTGTAAGTCTGCTTGTCTTGCCTTACGCTCTGGTTTCATAATGGGACTCTAGGGGAGCAAGCTAGGGGAGGGGGTCTTCAATCTGGCATCTTTATTTTGTTACACTGCTGATACTCTTATTGGACATGAGGAAAGGGTTAGAGTTTTCTGGTCTTCATTTTATTGCCTTTAATTTTTTTTTTTTTTTTTCTCAAATGAAGAGGCATGTTTGTGATGAGACGGCTTATTCTTACAATGAGAAGGACCCCAATTCTAGTTTGATACTTCATAGTCCATTTATTTTGTGTTGCACTTGACCTTCGGGAAGTTTTTAAAGCAGGGGTTTATTTTGGTTTACAATTGGACTCACAGTTGTTTGGTTAGCTGAACCTGAGAGATAACATCAAGTGATGGGAAAGCATATATGCTTAGCAGGGGTGGGGCCAGAGATGGGGGGAGGGGGGAGAGGAGAGAGAGATGACAGATAGAGACAGAGACAAAAAAGAGAGGTGGAGAGAGATAGAATGAGAGAGAGAGACACAGAGAGAAAGACAAAGACAGAAAGACAGAGTGAGGTGATATGGCAGGAAGGGAAACAGGAGAGTAGGAAGGAAGGGACCAGATTAACTTTTTTAATAAAGGTACTCTTGTCAGTGCTAACCCACTCTTGAAGACCAAACATACTTATACCATGTGCATACTGGGACAGATTAGCAAGCATCATTTGGTGAGAGCAGTTATGACCTGATAACTTCTCACCAGACCTGCTCTGCTTCCAAGTTCCACCATCTTTAAATATTGTGAAATTGGGGAACAGGCTTTCTGTACATGAAATTTGGGGGGACAAAACATCTGTAAACTATAGCAGCTAACATCACAGAGGTTTCTGAGTTTTAGTGTCTCTGAAATGAGGCTAATACGGAAATGCGTATACCTAAAAATCATGGTGAATAAGGAATGAGAGCTCTGGGTAGCATGGGTACATGCATCCTGGAAGAAGGCAGACACTAGTGGCTAGGGTGGTCCTCTGGTTACAGATGTCCACATTCTCCTGGGATCCTTTTAGGTACCACTCTTCTTTCTTTCTCCCCCATGCTCCCAGCTAGATATCCAAATGGTCAGTGCCAGGTACACTGTTCTCCAGCTTTCTTTCAGCCACCCATTCTCCCAAATACTCCAATTGTCACAGAGCACTGGCATCTAGATTGGCGGTGTTTCTATATCCATCGAAGTATTAAAATCAAAAGGAACTCAAGAATGGTTTTGTCTTATGTTCCCTGGGGACACTGAAATCTGGACACATATTCTCCCCTTAGTGAAGCAGGGCAGTCCGGCCCTAGGGCTGCTAGGGAAGGAAGGATGCTCTGCAGGATCCTTCAGGCAAAAGGGCACAAAATAAGCTTACGGTCACCTTGAAAGGACAGTGGGCACTTTTTCTAGAGTCCTGTTGTTTTTCTGTAGAAAATGTTTAGGTCTTTTTTCTACCAGATAGCATAAGGTATTGATGACATTTTGCTTCGCTCTCTGTTTGTCCATCATTGGCAGCAGCTATTTATCTGCCACAAAAATGCTGCTTCTGTTACCTTTCCTGTTTACCTTCTTGGTCACAAAACTATAACTTTTGTTACTAGTATTCATATTTATATGTCCAGGTAACATGAAAGAGGCATTTAAGAGACTGACATTTACTTGGAATAAAAACAGATGTCCGGTGAGTCTCACAACATGCTGCAGAATATTTCTGTAGTAATTTAAAATATAGACTCATGGGTCCTGAACAATGCTGATTCAGAATTAAATAATTTAAGGCCAAATCTGCTACATTTTGATACATTCTCCAGGTGTCCTCTATAAGACTTTAGAGTTGTCCTTGCAGATGACCAATCTGAATAATTGCCTTGCTATTCTAAGGGGAAATTTAAACCACTGCTTGGGCACTAACATTCTCTAAAAGTTTTGGATATTTGCTACATACCTGGTGTTCCCCAAGGTATTTGCCACACAGAAACTCAATTACTCTTCAAAACAAAACTTTGAAAAAAGTTCGAGTTCTCTCATTTTCCAGAAGAGTCAGTCTCAGAGGGCTGGCAAGTCAGTTCACCACACTGAGCACCTGCTTAGGCAAGCACAGGGACTAGGGTTCTTATCTCGGCACCACATGCCATGCTGGCCCCACCCCCCAGGCATGCAGAGCTGAGCAGGGAGACATGACATCATGGTGCACACCCACAATGCCAGTGCTGGGGAGGCTGAAAACAGGAGGATCCCTGTGAGTACAAGCTGCCTAGTGAGACCCTGTGCCAACAAGAGCAAGCCAGAGTCAGTCCCATAACTAATAGATAGTAGAATGTAATTGTACCTACCTCAGAGTCAACAGTGTGGCAGTGGAGTGATTAAAGTCTCAGTTTTCTTTTTCTTTCTTGCTTCTTTTTTTTTTTTTTTTATTTTTAGGGAAGGGTCTACAGGGTGTTCAGGATCTCACTACTAGATTGGACTCATAGTGTTTCGCTCATTTATAGCTTCATCAGAGCTGGGATTACAGGTGCATACTACCACGCCCAGTCTCAATTATCACAGGCCCAGGGATAGAACCCCTGGCCCCTGTGTCTCCTTGCAGGCACTCTAATTCGCTGAGCTATTTGGCTGGCCCTTTCTTTTTCTTGACAAATCCTTAATAGTTCTCTACAAGTACTTCCTTTGTCATTCTTTCAATTGGTATCAAAGTGATATTTTATTTATTTATTTATTTATTTATTTATTTATTTATTTATGTAGTCTTTTTGCCACAGGGTCTCGCTATGCAGTTCAGGCTGGCCTTGAGCTCACTTTTATAGCCCAGACTGGTCTCTAACTCGCACCAATCCTCCTGCCTCAGCCTCTCGAGTGCTGCAATTACAGGTGTGTGCCACCACACTTGGCGAGATATTTTCATTATTTACTAACTTTTATAACTTGCATTTCTGTTTATTTCCAACAATATGGAAGTGAAATTCAAATATTACTGTCTGGTCTTTTATTCAAATGTACTTGCTCCACAGTTGTTTTATGGTGTAGTTGTTTTTTTCTTGGCCCAGCTATATATTAATTATAATGCTCATATTTATACTCAGAAGAGTGCTGTAGTAAAATAATTTTAAGTTAGTTATTAAATTGTTACATAACCTAAAATCATTGTGATTTTTTTTGCTTTTCATAACAAATAGTTTAAAGTAACTTAGTTTTTAATGTTAAAACAGAAACATTTAATTTTGCTGGAGAATAAAATTGGAAATATCACTGAAGCCCTAAGTGTAGTGCAGGAGTTTTTGAACAGAATTCCAGTTGCACAGGCTATGGAGATGCCTCAAGAAAAGAAGTAAAAATTCTCTTTGACCCAGTTACTCTCCTTCTAGCTGTTGTTCCCAAAGAGGTAAAGAAGTCATACACAGACACACAGATACACGTATATTCAGATTGATAGCAGCACAGTTCACAATAGCTCAATCTTGGAAACAGCCTTTATCTCATCAATGGATGAATGGATAAAGTAAGTAAGTGTGATCTTTACACACAATGCAGTACTGCGCCGCAAAGACAAAACAACCTGGAGATCACAAACCTTAGGGAAATAGACACCGAAGCTTAAATTTCAGATGGCTCTTCTTATATAAAACATCTGAATTATAAATAACAGATAATAAGAAGAACTATGCATCTTCCTCAAATAGAAGTGGATCAAGAGAAGGAGGGAGGAAGGAGAAGAAAGGAAAAGAGAAGAGGGAACTCAGATGTGCTATGTGCATGATCAACTCTCCACATGGAGTGTAAACACTGTACACCACAAACATGCATTAATACAAGTTTTAAAAACACACGCAGAAAAAAAAAATGCCTGAACTCTACCTCAGGAGCATAAATTAATTTCATTGTGTAAAATTGAGAAAAATCTATAGAAGCTAACAGAGGCAAACAAAACATGATTATTTTTTTCTCTCATGCATAAAATAAACACAGCCACAGAACTCCTAAAATAAATAGGCTGCTGTATTTGGAAAACTAATGACATTCAGCATTCCACACATGAACTATTGGATTTCCAACCCCTTTAGAGTTAAATTAGTTTAACCCTCAATCACGTAAGATGTGAGGCTCAAATTAAGGTCCAATATTTAATTCTGCCTTCCTGTGCAATCAGAAGGCCTAGAGTGGCCTAACTACAGTTTCCTTTGCTCTTGTGGAAAAGTTCTTCTAGAGAAACAGTGTCACAACATTAATAATGTTGCACAGACATTAAAGTCAGGCTAGGATTTGAAGGCCAGATCTGTTGTTTGTGACTCATCTTGAACAGTTATGTTTTCCAATTATTTTATTTCCAGATAAAATGACAATAAACTCTCAAGCCTGTTGGGATAAAATGATATTATGTGAATGAATAGACAGTATGTTTTATATAACCATCTGATAAAGAATATGATTAAGAAATCTAAGATCTGGGACTGGAGACATAGCTGGGCAGTGTAAGTGCTAAGGATCCAGGTTCAATTCCCAGTACTGCATGCAGTGATGACCCCAAACCCTGGGCATGCTGTGCTGTTGGGAGCAATAGGAAGCCAGGAATTTGATCAAGTGTGTGTAGGTGGGACTTGGCCTCCATGCCGGGAGCAGAAAGCTACCCCAGAGCTGAGAAAAACATCCTGTTGAGAAAAAACATCCTGTCTTGTTCAGGTCAGCTTTTGGCTGCTGGGTAGCCTTGTGTAATGGGATACAAACTTTGTAGAATTATAAATAAAAGATCATTTCTGTGTGAGCTGAGTTAGTCTTGCTCATCAGGCAGACTGATGACCACCTACCCCAACTTTTTGTCTTGTCTATCTTTTTCATTCCTACTGCCATGTCTCCCAGGGTTTGAACCATTCATAGTAAGATCAATGGATCCCTATATCTACAGATCCCTACACTGTGCCAACAGCATAACTGAGCATGGTGGTGCATGCTTATAATCCCAGCATAGGGAAGCTGAGGCAGGAGGATCATTATGAGTCTGAGGTATATAGCAAGATCCTGTACCAAATAAATAAATAAATAAATAAATAAGTAAATACATATTTAAAAATATCTAAGAGCTACTTTAAATATCTTACAGTTTATTTTAAATAATTAGCATGTACCTTCATTCCATCTATGTACCTAACAGTTAAGATTTTTCCGTATCAATAAATTACCTTGACCCATATTTACATAATAAGGTACCTGAGTAATTTATTTAAATATGAAAAGTGGGTTTTATAAGATACATTTCTATAATGAAATAATAAATTTGAATCTAAACATAAATAACATACATCTTAGTAAATATGATGAATACATCTCATGTTAGTCTGGGACTACTCAAAAGAGCAAAACTATACCAGAAAATGGAGCAGAAGATAAATTTAGCTTTAGCTACATGGCTAAAGGATAACAGAAGTAGTTAGAAAGCTTTGTAAGAAATAGAGGCACAGCCACTGAAGGGAGAAGTTACTATCTTAAGACCAAGGGATCATAGTCAAGAAAGGAGCATGTCGGTGACAGAGCCATGCTGTGAGCTGGGGTTCCCCTCTGGAAGCAAATCTCTGCAGAATGGGAGGGTGCGCTGGGGCGGAGATATCAGTGGGCCGAATAAGATGGTCACCAAGGTGCCTAAGAAAGTATCCAAGAATGAGTGCCCCTGGGGGTCCTTGTGCACCACGGGGAGCCACAGAGGAAGGGCTGTGAAGGGAAGCCCTTTGCTTTCTATGCATTCCTGCGTCTTCTGAGTGTCTTCTGTCCACAAAACCCAACATCAAACCCGCTGACAAGAGAGAAATATTGACCTTGGTCTAACTGAGATAACACACCATGGCAAATAAATAGTGTGTTTGGAACTAAGAGGTAATGTAACTCACACATATAGCTTCACTTACAACCTAAGATCATCCTATATAGTCCCAACAGGACATGCACAACTTTGGGAAACACTGACATAGAGACCTGAGTTTTATGTATTTATGTATTTTGTTAGGGTTGAATTTAAGATTTTGTTTTGACTGTCATACCATATTTGATTTTTTTTCTTTTCAAACTTTTATTTATTTATGTTATGGCTGGCTCAGCCTGCCCTGGGGGTGGGGATGGTGCCACATGTGGTGCCCGCAAATGAATCACAGTCCCTGCGGTTGTCTAAACTTGCCTAAGCAGGCACTTCACACCTCTGAGCTATCTCACCTGACCCCCATATTTGATTTGAATTAAAGTCACTGTTCCCTCTTTTTTGTAACTCAATTTTTCAAGTGTAAGTAACATTTATTTTAATTTACCCTAAGCTCCCTTCCAATTCATTTCCTTTGAAGGAGAATCTGTGATCACAGTTTGGAAATATGCTTTGGGATATTCAGAATTTCATTTGGAATCTGTCTAGTCACTACTTCAAACTGTGTATTCCCATTTTTTATAGTCTCGAATCTCAGTATCTGAGTGTAATACACTAAGCTTTCTAAGAAATACTGTTTAATATCCCTGACTTACATTTCATCATTTTTCACTTTTTGAAAGCTCTCAGGGCTCTACTGTTTACAGTGTCTTAGTTTCTTTGCAAGTCCTCACACTAAAACTGTTCACCATCACTTCATCTAAAAAATATTATTTATTCTTCATCTTCCATATCTCTTAGAATATATTTCCTTACCCACATATCTGGCAGTGTCATTGTTTTATACTCCATTACAGTGTTTTGGAAGATTTTCATAGCACTAATCATTCATTTGTGGGAAGGTGAGAATTAGCCTTTTCAATGTGTTCCTTATGGAAATCAAAACAGCAAGAACACACTAATATTTCCATCTATACCATTCGATATTCAAATGAACTGAATAACTAGTACCTAAGTTCTTTCAACCTGTTTGTTCCTATATTTGATGCCTCATACTACTTTAAGGAAACTTTGCAGAACATTATTTTCTTTATATATGTCCCCAAAATCTGTGCTAATATTTTATCAGCAGTTATCTAATCTGGGAGTCACATGATTTTTTTGAGATGGATTACAAAATTTTTGACCAAAATCTCTGCGTTTGTGGATCTAGGTATTAATAGCATTATAATATACCAATGTCCTTTCTAGTCTGAAAATGCTTTCCTTTAGCCACAAGTGAATATCCTCAACGTTGATTAACCTTGCTACCTTAATAGATGAGGCTTTCTCTCTGCCTGCGCCTGGAGGGCTCCTCACCTAGAAAAATTGTTGCTTTATAAAGGAATGAAAAGGTAAAAGAGGGAAATCTTGTGGAGAAAAGAATGAAGTCAACCATTAACATAATCAGTGTTTAAGGCATGATTTTAGAGTTGAGTTGAGGTTCAACAGTTTGGCATTTCAAATGTGGTTTAACTATTTAAAATTCCATTAGACTCAACTACTTTTTTCGTAGTGACTCACTAATATCTCAGATAAGGAAAAGAGAAAGATGAAAATAAAAAAAATTGAAGGCAGCTTCCAATGTTTAATATAATCCAGAATGCTTATCCCTTACCTTATTAATTTGAATAAAATGAACCAGTGTTTATGTGTGATATAATTAAGTAAAATATTTGTTTCCTAAACACAAAGTTTATTGAAAAGTGAAATGTGCACATGGGACCGGAGCAATTTAATTTAAAACATCCATGGTAAAGGTGTCGGATAATTTGTAGGTATCTTCAAAGTGGAACTCAACCTTTAGTTTTCAGGTCTTAAAGCAAATGAATAAGACATTTTGAGCCACATATTAACCAGTCAGTGGACAGGGAGTGTCCTAAAGTAATGAACATGATGATACAAGAGGTTGATCTTTTTATGTAAGTATAAATTCCAAGAGAAAATTTGACTATCAGATGACATGACTCCTAACTATTGATTAAATGTGGGATCTGAACACACACCAGCACAAACATTAGACTGTCCTATGAGACCTTTTACTCATTTTTTTCATTTAAAAAGATGTTTCTAAATAAAATAAAAATAACTTGAAAATTAGAAATATAGCATTTCAAACAAGTTGATAAGTACTCAACAATGATTCTTACGTTGCATATTACTTTCTTCAAAGTTGTTCAGATTAAGCATGCAAAATGAAGACTCTGTACTCAGTCCACCTTTGTGGGACCAATTGTCAACCCCAGGGAACTGAGGGAGTCCCTGTGAGGTATTTTTTTTTACTCCTTTCTTGTCCAGTGACAGTGTTGTATAGAAGCATTGACTATCAGAACCTCTGCCCAATTATATTGCTTATTCTCTCTCTCTCTCTCTCTCTCTCTCTCTCTCTCTCTCTCTCTCTCTCTCTCTGTATATATATATATAATGGCCATGTGGTGCCGGGGATTGAACTGTGGTCCCTAAGCAGGCGCTTTAAACCACTGAGGCTTCTGGCCAGCCCCTATTGCTTATACTCTTGAAGATAAAAGCATCTCCAGCTTCAGAATTTCTAGAGGTTCTATAAAATCCTAAAACCTTATCTATCTTAGTCCTTAGGGTATTGCTCATAGAAAAATAAAATCATAAGTGGAGCAAAGGTTTGAAAACTTTAATAAGACCTAAAAATGACATACAGTCTGCTTTGGCCTAAGTCAGTTTCTACTGTTCTCACATGTCATAGCTATTTGGGGTAAAATATAACATACAATATTTCTTTGAAAATAAAGACTACAATGTTGACTAAACTGTAGTTTTTCACCTTGGAGAATTTCATCATGTCTTGTTTCAAATAATCAGCGACATACAGATTATGTCATTTTTAAATCTGCCTGCAGATGGAACCTCATTTAATTACATCAGCCCAATAATGACTGTTTAAGCTTTCAGTGTTAACTGGATTGTGTTGATGATGTTTATAGTAATTTCCCTGGATAATTTGCTTTCAAGATCAGCTGTTTCTTTCCAATGAAACAAGCTTTTGCTTACATCCCCAAAAGACATGATTTGACTGGCGGTGTCACCAGCTTGAGCAGACAGTCATTTGTAGAGCATGAGAAGACAGGGACAGAAAGGCAAATCTTTAAGGGCAACATCAAACCTATAGATAAAAACACTATGGACTTACATTAGAACATCTAGCCATGAGATGTGATCACATTTTCTCCTCTTTATTTAATTCCTCTTACATCAGTTCCACTGTTACATCTGAAAACATACACGGGAATAACAAATTAGAAGGAATTACTTGAATTAGATATTGAGGCACAAATGCTATTGTAAATAATACAACATAAACACAAACTATAGATGATAATCTATTCTTCATTAATTATATGTCTTCTTATCAGTCACAACCTCCCAAAGATTAAACAAAATAATAATCACCTTATCATTTCCTTAGAATATTTTTGAGGATAAAATATGGTAAATGTTACAATTTTCATGGTTGTGTTATTTTATCTCCATATGTCTAAAACCCAATCACTAATGCAGAGCATGAGAATGATAGGTGTTATGGTTTGTCTCTAGGTGCCCCCCAAGGCCTCGTGCAGTCATGGGGTGGACTTCCAGAGCTTGTGATTCACTCATGATCTTCTGTGATTAAGGTGATCCAAGCTGGGATTACGGGTCTGAGTACTGCTGAGAGTATGGGTGTGAGTGCTACACCCAGACTGAGGCAGATAGCCTGAATATATTGGAAGAGAGACAGAAAGACAGACAGACTTCCTCTCTGTAGCCATTGTTGCTGCTACTTCTCTTTTTGCTCTCTGCTCTTTGCTTCTATCATGAACTGTTGCCCTCCACCATATGCCACTCTTCTTGAGAGCCAGTTGATTATGGACTGAACCCTCCACTAACTGTAAGCTGAACAAGCCTTTCCTTCCTTCATTTTGGGCATCAGGCATTGTCCCAGCAATGAGAGACCAGGAACTGAGACAGCAAGCCATGGGAACATGATGAAATTGTCATAGTGAAACCTATAGAATGGAATTTGCACCATTATAAAAAAGTACTTGTTTCTTCCTCTTGCCCCACAGGCATGTAAAGCAAGAAGATAGCACTTTTCAACCAGAAGACTGACACTGAATCTGCCAGTACCTTAATCCTGGAAATTCCGGCCTTAGGAAATGGAAAATAAATTCAACACAGAGCCCAGGCCTGATGTGTAAGTGAGATGATATAGGGCCCCCTAGGCCCTCATTCAAGCCAAAAACAAGGCCTCGACTGTCCAGTGTGCAACCCTGTGGCAGAACTCCATGCAGAAGCTCTGCAAAGTGCTACGGATATAGAAGGAGATGGAGCAGATATAAAAGGAGAACATCTTACCAGAGTGGTATGGCAGGATCCCCTCTGCTGCAGCAGGAAGAAGTGTAGCACAACAGCCAGGCCTAAGCTACACTCACCTGGACAAGTTGGAGCTGCATGGATCTGGACCTGGTGCTAAGGTAAGAATTCTACAAAAGCTCTACATTAAGGATCAGAAGACAGCCCTATACAACATGACAAAGAGAAGGATCAAAATGCACTCTCAAGCCCTGAGCCCATCCAGAACAACTACATGAGACAATAGCATAGAAGAAAATGGGAATCATACACCTGAAATCTTTGAGGTAATAGTACCTGAAATAAAGAAACAACCGCAGAAAGGTATAGAAGAAATCAGATCAGAAATAATTTATGAAGTAAAAAGAGAAAGGATAACTGTAATGAAAGAAGTACCAAATTTTTCTAAAGAAGACACTGATAAAGCATAGAAGGGACTAGAATAATGATGGAGCCCATGAGTGACCAACATAGCGAAGAAATAGAATGCGTAAAACAGGTTCGAAGTGCTATGCAGGAAATTAAAAGCTCAGTCACAAGCTGGCAAAACTGTTTCAATGAAAGTGAAGACTTTCGGACCTTGAAGACTTCTTTGCAGCTAGTGATGAGAAAAGATCTCTTAAAAACAACTAGGATGCAAAAATAATAATAATTCAGCATCTGCAAGATGATGCAAAGATGAACAACATGAGACTAATAGGCATCAATGAGAAAGAAGGAGTTAATACAAATGATATAAAAATAATATAGGCAGAAGTAATAGCAGAAAACTTCCCAAATACGGATAACAACTTTACATTCAGGTAACGAAAGCATAAAGAATTCTAAATAACATCAACCCAATTAACACCACACCCAGACATACAATAATCAAGATCCCAGAAATTCAGTACAAGAACAGTATACTAAAAGCCATTAGAGAAAAGAAACAAATCACATTTAAAGAGGAAAATCCATCAGAATAATAGCAGATTTCTCTTCACATACATTAAGTCACAAAGAGCATGGAGCAAAGTACTTCAAGTCTTCAAGAAAACAAATTGTGGCCCAGACTCCTATACACTGCAAAACTCTCTTTCAAATATAATGGAGAACTGAAATACTTCCAAGGCAAAGATCAACTAAAGAATTTCATCTTGACAAAGCCAACCCTACACAGACTATTGGAATATATTCTAGAATGGGATCAAAATGACCACAACTCTATGAAGAAGAATGGAAAGAGCCTATCAAATAGGGCAAAGAACTAAACACAGGAGAAAAAGAGGTATACAAAAGCAGTTTTTCAATTATTCTTTGGTATACAGCAGAAAAATATTTCCAATAGCATACTCTACAAATGGATTTCTCCTGAAAACTATGGATCATGATTGTCTGGATCTATATGATGAATATCAAGGAAATAGCAGTAGCTCAGTCCCACTAGTGACCTCTAGACACCAGTAAGCATCATGGACACTGTCTATGTCCAGGGCATACTATGACTTTGTATCCCGAAACTGTTAGAAGTGCTGAACACATATTTGCCATTCCAATAATTTTATCATGTTTTGTTCTTAGTAATTCTTTGCTATCGTGAAAACTTTTTCTTAGTTGAATTGTTTTGAAATATTTAATCTTGGGGCCCGGTGGGATGGCTCACTTGTCTAAAGCGCCTGCTTGGGGAAGCTTGGGCGGCTTCAGGGACCTCAGTTCGATCCCCGGCACCACATGCTGCACCAGCCCTGCCCTCGGGGTGGGCTGAGCCTGCCATAAAAATGAATGAATAAACAAACAAAGGTTCTAAAACAAGAATAAAAAATAATAAATAAAAATTTAAAAAAGAAATATTTAATCTTGAATTAATATTTAATTAATTTTCTGACTATTATTTAATCTTAATTTCTGTTTTAAGATTTATACTATAGCCGGGCGTGGTGGCGCATGCCTGTAATCCCAGCACTTGGGAGTCTGAGGCAGGAGGATCAGTGCGAGTTCGAGACCAGCCTGGGGTACAAAAGTGAGCTCAAGGCCAGTCTGAACTGCATAACAAGACCCTGTTTCAAAAAGACAAAAAAAAGAAAAAAAAAAAAAAAAAGAATTATACTGTATCTTTGACTTACAATCTACTTATGAGACATGATATATTTTCTCCTACCATTAGAAACTGTAAAGAGTATATTTCCATTTTCCATTGACTTTATATTACTTCCTCCTTGTCTTTTACACACAAATAGGTCTTTTTACTCTTTCAGTCCTTTGAATGAATCCTTATAGTTTCTTAAACACATACTTTTTTTCCAATTAAATAAAATATTACATTTTGTTCTCAATAGTTAATTTTTTAATATATATGCTTCAATTATTGTTTTTCTTTACAATTAGTTTTGGACAATTTCATTTTTGTGTATCTTGATATGATTTTATTCAAATTTCTTGTGCAAAAGTTTCCTTTTTTGAAAATGTGCTATAATTTCAACTAAATTCAGAAATTTCAATTCTTTGAATATTTATTGCCTACTTCTTTCTACTTTGAGAATTCCAATTATATGAATATAAGCTTCTTGATTTTGGCATAGATTGAAGTATTACATGACCAATCTGTAAATGCTTTCTTTTTTATATTACACAATTTTTTTTTTTTCTCTTTTTGAGACAGGGTCTTGCTATGCAGTTGAGGCTGGCCTTGAGCTCACTTTTGTAGCCCAGGCTGGTCTCGAACTCACACCAATCCTCCTGCTTCAGCCTCCGGAGTGCTGGGATTACAGGCATGAGCCACCACGCCCGGCTGTATATTACACAATTTTTATTGTTACATTCATTTAAGTTTATAAACTATGTGTGATCTATTATTTTTTTTTAATTTTTATTTTATTTATTATTTTTATTCTTGTTTCAGAACCTTTGTTTGTTTATTCACTCATTTTTATGGCCGGCTCAGTCCGCCCCGAGGTCAGGGCTGGCGCAGCATGTGGTGCTGGGGATCGAACTGCGGTCCCTGAAGCCACCCAAGCTTCCCCAAGCAGGCGCTTTAGACCACCGAGCCATACCGCCGGGTCCTGTGTGATCTATTATTAATCTCTTGTTATATATTCATTTCAGAAATATTTCTCTAAGATTCACTCTGTCTACATCTTATATCTTAAACATTTCAATATTTTTCTATAATTTTTAATATGCTGTATGGTTATTAATTTTCAATAAAGTCAATGAGAAAAAAAATTTTTTAAAAGTTAAAGATGAAAGAACTGGAAAATGAATTTCTGCTGTGCATACAGTATCCAGATTCTAAGTATATTTTGTGATAGCAGCCCAAAATAATTAAGACGGAAAATCTATATTAAGAATTCTGAAAATTAGACGATATTCAATATAATATGCTCCTTTATAAAGTAATATTCAAAGCATTTATAATAAAATTCTATCATAAAAAACTGTGCCAAGCAAATGACATTCATGTGTGACATATGTCTATTTAATGGCATGATGGTTTTACGTAAATAAATGAACTAAAGCTTTTATGCCATACTGACAGGCACCGACCCTCGCACATGCTAATGTAATCCGTGGTCATCACTCTGATTGGAAAAAGTAAATACAGCAGGCAAGTAAACAAAGATTCCCAGAAAAATGAAGTCATTGTAAAATCACCTTCAGGACCTAAGGAAATTAAAAACCTTGATTTATAAAACCATCTCTTCTTGGTAACTTTGATGGGCTGCATTTTGATTTTCAATTAAGAAAAATGACAGAAAAAGATTAGCTTTTCCAATGAGCTGGTATAAGTGGAATAGATTTGTCTTAAGGGAATGTTTGTTGAATTTTTTAAAGATAAATTACCAGGCCTAGCTAAATAATCACATTAGTCAGAAATGATAAAATGTAACACTACATAATCAATATTAGGATTCCATTAACGCCATTCAAATTATTCATCATGTAATTCAAAAGTTGACCCCTATTTCTGGATAATACACTAAACAATAAATACTAATAAAGCTGACATGATGCATAGTTTTACTATATATATTTTTTTTCAATGACTTTCAGAATGTCTTTAATGGAAAATTCAAAGTAAGGTTTAATTACTCACCAAAACATGTTTTATCTTAGTATAGCAAAGGTTTAGAAGGGATAAAACTATCATTTATTGATACTTATTATCTGAAAAGGACTTGACACTCACAGGTAAATTTAATCCTTGCAATAGCTTGTGATATTGGAGCCATTATCCCAGGCTTAGAGATGAAGATAATAGGGTTAAATAATGAATTCAAGATCACACAGCTCATAGACCAGGAGGGAGAGACTCGAGCCTCGATCTATACAACTTCAAAGTTCATGGGCATATCCACCATTATACACTAGTTGAAGTTATCAGAGCTGAATTTTCATCATAAGAAAATATACAGATATTTGAATCAAAGAAATGTGGGGTAGATGCTGTTTATGCCACCTGGTGCTGAACTTTGTATTTCCCAACATGGTAGTGGAATTCAAACAGAATCCTAGAGATTCAAGCAGGCAATCCACATGACACTTTTTATCACATGTTTATTTTAATGGATAGCATTTTATACTGCAAGTTGGGCCATATATTTTCTGTCATTTAACTTGCAATTTTGAGTCAGTAATTGGAGCCACTCCCTGTAGCTTAATAGAACAAGACTTAACCCAGCCTTCTAACTGTCTCATCAGGTCCTGTCCTGCCTGGAGACACAGTGACCTAAGGAACTAATACTGAAAAAACTAAAGAAAAAGAAAAAATAGAAATCCAAAGCTTTTTTTTTTTTTTTTTTTAATTGCTTTCTTCAGTAACAGCAACAATAATGTCATGAATAGCACTGAATAGCATTTAGTGGAACCTGATGCCCAACCAAGTACAGGGCTCAGTATTTGCTACATTGGCTCACTGCCTCACTGCTTTTTAAGTAGAAAAACAAGTTTACAAAGTATGTAGGTCTGTTGAAATTATTGAGAAAATAGAGCCAGATTCAAGCAGAGAAGTAGATGTATGCCTGTTCTTAGTCAAAGGTCATACTCAATCACAGATTCATTTCAGGATATTACAAAGAATGTCCAGGTCTCTTCTTACTAATGATTCCCTTTCCTATCATCATCTTATTGCATGCTTACAACCCTATAAAGTAAGTGTTATTCCACATCAAGTACTGAGCTCAAAGGAATAAATGTCATTCAGAATATGTATTATTGTCACCTGATTGGCAATTAAAAGATACATTCCATAAGCGCAAGTAACATTGTTTTGATATATTATATAGAACTGTATATATATATATAAAATATATATATATATTCTATATATAATATATAAAATATATATAATATATTATATATATATATATATTTTTTTTTTTGTCTTTTTGAGACAGGGTCTCGCTATGCAGTTCAGGCTGGCCTTGAGCTCACTTTTGTAGCCCAGGCTGGTCTCAAACTTGCACCAATCCTCCTGCCTCAGCCTCCCGAGTGCTGGGATTACAGGCGTGAGCCACCACGCCCGGCTAGAGAACTGTATATTTTAATTATGTAAAACAATTACCATCAACTTTAATCTTGCTAAAAGTGTTAATTCTTTTTAATATTAGAGAACAAGGAATAAATACTTATTAGGATGAAGGGCTCAAGAACTCAGATTTTACCTCAACATGTCAAACTGACTTGGAAAAAGGCTACATTCGTTGTCCTGGTCTATACTTCCTTCTCTCCTGTATTAAAAATAATTTATATAAGTAATCACCTTTAAAATCAAATGTAATTTTATAGTAAACTTCAATCACTTACCCTTTATTTTATTTATTTATTTATTTATTTATTTATTTATTTATTTAAATTTATTGTGGAACCAGGGTTGAACTGAGGACCCTGTGTTTTCCAGGCAAGTGCTTATTCTGCTGAGCTATCTCCTTGGCCCTTACCCTTTATATTTTAAAAAGCAGCAAGTCATAGGCAGTATGCAGCTAAGTGCTCATCTTCCTCTTTCACTAGAGACCCTTTCCTTTTTGCCACCGTACATCTCCAGGGGACTGGAGGCAGGGTGGTGACAGGAAAAGTAGGCAATGTTAACTATGCTTTTTATGTTAATTTATGTGCATCTTGGTGTGTATACAGAGTCTTCATTTATGCATACATGTACACATATGAAGAATATGTTGTATATATACATATATATATACACATTTCAGAAGTCTTGTCTTTTGTGACAATACAATAATATAGTATGTGTCTTATAATGTATAATTATAAGATTAGAATCAAGAACATTAGCACAAACCCTTTGTAATGACATACTCAGGGACCTATCTGCTGTGACACAACTCCGCTTCCTAATAGCAATATAACTATACAGACCTCAGTATTCTTCCACTTTCCAGAAGCACTGCCTACTGTTGCATGAGACTGCAGGAGACAACTAGATGTAATCAAGGAAGGAAAAAAGGAAGGAAGAAAGGAAGGAAGGAAGGAAGGAAGGAAAGAAGGCTAATAAAGAACATTAGCACCTTTGGCACATCCTTCTATTTAGGGCAAACTGCAATTACTTTTATTTGGTGGTTATATTTGTTCAATTTAATATCATTAAATATTTCTTTAGAACTTCACAATTTCCTGAGCTGGCCAGTATTGATAGGCTAGTGATTTATAAAAAAAAAAATTACATTGCCTTGTTCCTCTGTTCAGTGTCTATTTCATTGACTCAAGTGTGGATGTTCTATTAAAAACAATAGCAGAAAAAGTAATATCAATGGTTTTTTTAACTTTACTTCAGCCTGCCCTGGGGGTGGAGCTGGTGCAGCATGTGTTGCAGGGGATCAAACTATGGTCCCTGAGGTTGCCTAAGCTTGCCTAAGCAGGCACTTTAGACCGCTGAGCTACCTCTCCGGCACAGTAATATCAATTATCAAAACAATGTTAATGATAATATTTGACATGTAGAGGCTTTTATATTGGCCACAAACAATCTTTTGACATTAGTTGCCTTCTTTCTTTCTTTCTTTCTTTCTTTCTTTCTTTCTTTCTTTCTTTCTTTCTTTCTTTCTTTCCTTCCTTCCTTCCTTCCTTCCTTTCTTTCATTTTATTTTCATTTTTGTCTTCCTTCCTTCCTTCCTTCCTTCCTTGGGTATATCTAGATGTCTGCTGAAGACTCATACAATAACAGGCAGTGATTTTTCACAGCATGAGAATCGCGAGGCCTGTATAGCTGTTTGCTCCTAGGAGGTCGAGTTATGTTGCAGCAGATAGGTCCCTGAGTATGTCGCTGCACAGTGTTTATTGCCTCCTCTGGCTCCTCTCCTCTCTTTGATTCCTGTACTCCATTAGGTCAGGAGGTCTTCCTTATCAATGTCTCTCTGCCATGCCATTCTGTCTTGGATCCAGCAGGCTATAGACTGAAATGTAAGCTAAAATAACCTTCTTTAAATTGCAAGTATCATGAGTTATGGTTTAAGTCTAGGCACCCCTCAAAGCCTCATGTGGTCATAAGGACTTTTCAGACATTGGGGCATCTACAATGTGTGATCCTGGAATCATGTGTGTATGATTTGTAAATCAGTGCTCTGATTGATTGACAATAATTCTAGCTAGGATAAAGGATGTGAGTGGTACACTCTCTTAAAGCTTGTAGCCTGCATACCACAAAGAGAATAGAAAGAATTTAGTCTGTCTTCCTGGTTGTTTTGCTCCTTTCTGCCTATCAGGAAATATTTTACCCTGCAAAGTCAGCCTGCCTTGAAGCCAGCCATTTATGCGCTTCTACAAACTGGGAGCCAAATAAACCTTTTTCACATCTATCTTTGGATGTTAGGAATTTTGTCTGAACAGTGAGAGAAATGTAATGAAGGCAAGTTTTATGGTGACTAATTTGCCTAATGTAGGTTTTTGGTACCAGAAATGGAATTACTGTAGTTGAATGTGTTACTCAGAAGTCTGGAAATGTTTTGTGGAAGAAGTTTGGAAAGAAGATGCCAGCCAGAGAAGTAATTAAAATGCTGTGAGCTTAGCCTCATGGGAGATTCAGGTTCTAGCTCAGAGGGTGAGAATAATGAAAAATATGTCAACAATGAAAAGGCTGAGGAGGTTTCAGGTAAGAACAAGGATGCATTTATAGTTGGATTCCAGGTCATATGTTATGGCTGGCAGAATGTTTGTGTACATTTTGCTCATGCTCTGGATGGATTAAGGGCCGTGCTGGATGGCCAACTGGTGGTCCACTTGTTACACCCAGCTGAACTGAACTAGCATGATGCTGGGTGTGAGGGGCCACCTGAGGGAGGAGTTTGTCAGCAGCATAAGAGGCAGAATAGAGAAGATGTTGAGAGGCTATTACAGGTGCTGTTTGGAGATGCCCTTGGAGAGCTGTTGGAAGCTGCTGGTTCTCTTTGGCTGTTATTCTGGGTGGCCTTGTCATGCTGACTTTCCTGATAAATGTTGTTGTTCTTGTCAACGGATCTTGAGACCTTGTTGCCACTGAGAATGGCTACACTTCATTTGAGGGAAACTAGGGACCTCACTGTTGCTGAGGACGTGTGTGGTACTTTTCAGAGGAAGTCTGGCTCTTACTTTGGGTGTTGCTTCCTGGTTCCACTCCGCATCCCACAGCATGCTGGCATCAACCCTTCACCCCACTGTCACAGACTTTCTACCTTCCACCATCTTTGGTCCTTCCCAGTATAGATTCCTGAAATAGGCCTGCATGAGACATTATCATGGGTTCTAGACCTCCAGAAAGACTTGTGGGCGGCCTTATTATGAGCTCTTAGTCTTTAGCTGTATTCATGCAGGACATTATGGTAGAATCCAGGTCCTCAGATGGATTCTTTAGTGTATTCTTTCCTATGTGGCTCAATTGTGAATTCTTCCTATATGATTATTTGGGTGACTTCTTATAAAATAATCTTATAAAATATGTGTCCTGTATTGTATTGTTCTTGTTCCTGCTGCAAAATCCAACTTATGACAAGGGGTGTGGAATAATTAACCTATTAGAAATAAAACTTCAAGCTTAATATCCAGGCTATAGTATCGATAATATTTTGTTCTTTTATCTGGATTTATCCTGAAAAATCAAGAACAAATAACACAGTGACATGATTTTTTTTACTTTTTAATTTTACCAGGAATAAACATGCCATGAAGTTGGCATGTGCAAGTTGGAGCAGAAGAGCTTGGTCACTGAAAGGATTAGCATTAAAAAGTTGCTAATTATTTTGTATCAGGACATAAGAAGGGGACTTGCAGAGCATCCTGGATAAAAGGCCACATCCTTCACCTTGTAAAAGTAAAAGCTTTTCCATTGAGAAGAGAGCCCCAGGGCACCCAGACCAAAAATGGCCAAGAAATTAGCTCCCCATGATTCTGTTCAGTGTACATCAATATGGGTACTCAGAAGTCTCTGCAGCTGTGATTCATGAAGGCACAGCTACTGCGTAAAGTGGTATCAGACACTGGCATCCTCTTAAATGGCACTGATTTTAAAGCCATGCAGAATGCAAGAGTTGCAGAGTCAGAAAAGCATCTTCTCAGATTCCAGAAGCAGGCTTTGGAAGCCAGAGAAAGCAGAGTATGAAACTAAAGCGGAAGCTGAACATACAGTGAAGACCTTTAGAAGTTAGGGAACACCTGAGGAATGTGGAACAACTGAGACAAACGTCACTGAGTAAGCAAAGGCCACGCAAGGGTGAAGTCGTGAGGGCTATGACTGCTGGCATTGTTCTGGGAATGAGCCAGCAAGCTCTTTGGAATTCAAGACTGACCAAAAATTGTTATGGACAGGATTTAATGTGTGCTCGTGGAGTTTGGTTTTGCTGTGATCTCACTGGTTTCTATCCCCATACTTTCCCTTTTGAAACGGATAGGTTTATAGTATGTCATCGTACTTTACCACTGTTTATCTTTCTTTTTTACATTTACAAGGAGTTATAGGAAAGAATTTAAGTGTCAGAGGAGACCAACTTTTCAGCAAGGCTGTAAATGTTAGATCTTTTGCAACTCTTAAGAATGGGAAGAATGCACGTTGTATAAAGAGATGTGCAACAGTCTTGGAAAGGAAATGTGGAATGTTTTGGTTTCTATCTAGTTGTCCCCCCCGCCCCAGGGACTCATGGTCTCGTAAGTGGAGTTTTGAAATTTGATTACATTGTGGGTCAGTAAGCAGATTTATTATTAGGAAATAGGGTCTGGTCTGAGAAACGTCCCTGGATTGGTGGGCTGGATGAGTTTTTCTCCCTTTCTAGTCTCCCTCCCTCCCCCTGTCCATGTCCCTGTCCCTCTCCTTCATGCCTTCCCCCCTTGCCACTCTCTCTCTCCTCAACTCCTCTGCCCCTCTTCCTCTACCACTCTTGCTCTGGCTCTCACTCTCTGCTTCTGCTTACTAGGTGCCAGGGTGAGCACCTGTTCCTCTATCATGTCTCTCTGCCCCACTATGCTGCCCTGTAGTCAGCCAATGATGGACTGGAAAATGAGTCAAAATAAGCTTATCTTCCCTTAAGATACAAGTGTTGAGCATTTTTTCAGTGATGGTAAAATTCACTAAAACAAAGCCCAAGATGTATGTATTAATTATTATAATTGCTAGAGGTTTTGGTTTTATTTTTACAATGACATATGTGTAAACCAAAATGCGCAAATCATAGAAGCAGAGAATAGAATTCTGAGTACCAGGAGCTAGAGGTGAGGGGTGGCAATGGGGAAAGGAGAGATTGCTCAAAGGCTGCACATGTTGAGCCAGAGAAGGAGTAAGTTCTGGTGTTTTATTGTACAGCATGATGACTAGGTTTCATAATAATAAGTTGTATATCTCAAAATAGCTAGAACAGAAGATTTATTGAAGATTTGATGTGATGAATAAACATATGAAAATGCTTCACAGCCAGTCTGTTAGCTGCTCAAGTAATAGTTCCTGTTAAAGTCCCTGTTACAGCGGTCTCCGAGAAGTAGCTGGTGATATACAGCATGTCACTGTGCTATAAATTATATTGTCAATCAAAGAGAGCCAAGTACTCTACTTCTGTATTTCCCCTTTCAACCCCATGAAGACTTCAGTGCTTGGGCCTTTAAGCCCTGATATTTTGTGAATGATCCTGATCAGTGCCCACAGTTGTTAACTAAATTTGCTTCCAGATGCAGGGTGCCATTTCAGTGTTTCTGCTTATTATTGTATCTGGTATGTTTTCTAGGAAAACAAATGGTACTGACCTTTTTGGTCACCAGTAGTGGCCCTTGTAGATGAAGCAGGGACTTCTCTAGTGCTTGAAGGGAAGATCTGCCCCCAGGATTCTACACGGCTCGTGTCAGACACAAAAGAGGAGGAACTCAAAAATGGGAACTAATTAGTGCAAACTTACAGTTTCTGACTGCAGGACAAAGGGCTTTTCTAAAATTATATAGTTAAAAAAATAAACCAAACTGCTCAGAAAAATAGGAAAGGAATAGGGCCATTCTTCCTGAGAATTCTTCTTGGCCGCTGCATCAGCCACCACAGCTGCAGCCCCCACCTATAGCTTCACTCCTTGCTCTCAGCTCATCCACTTCCATCCTGTTGTGTCAATCCCAGCCGGTCGTTGTCTGCAGTCCTCCACAGGGGCCCTCCCTCCAGAGCCTTCTGCTTCATCTCCTGCTAAGGCGGCACCATCTAAAGTCCACCTGAGATGACTGTCAGCAACTCCTCTCAGTTCCACAGCTTGACTGAGGAAAAATTGATCTGTCAGCCTCAACAAATGAGTTAACAGGGCTTTTCCCAAAGGTCATCCTGCCAAACAAGTGCTTCACAATATGTCAGAAGTTACCACTGTCACCCAGAAGACTGATATAAGGACTGTGGATACTAAAAAATAAGTACGCCCTCAGGTTAAAAGGCAATAACTCTCAAAAGCTTCCCATCCACACTGGGGACCAATCTATGACTTTTCTGATAAATAATGGAACCAAACTCTGCCTTCAAAATTCCCCTCAGAAAAAAACAAAAATAAAATAAAATGAAAAGCCGGGTGTGGTGGCTCATGCCTGTAATCTCAGCACTCGG
>PVJA010020410.1:0-37033 GCA_004027025.1 Myocastor coypus | reverse complement strand
TCTAGGAATCTGTCCATTTCATCTGTGGCTTCAATTCTGTGAGAGTAGAGATTCTCAAAGTAACTATTTATGATTCTCTGTTTCTCTGCTGGGTCTGTAGTAATTTCACCCTTTTCATTCCTTATTGCTTGAATTTGAGTCCTTTCTTTCCTCTTTTTGATGAGGTTAGCTAGGGGCTTATCAATCTTATTTAATCTTTAAAAGAACCAGCTTTTGGATTCATTAATTCTTTGTTTTGTTTTCTTTGTCTCAATTGAATTGATTTCTGCTCTAATCTTTATAATTTCCTCCCGCCTTCGGGCTTTGGATTTCGTTTGCTCTTCTGCTTCTAGTTGGTTTAAGTGTTGTGTAAGTTTGTTTATTTGTTGCCGTTCTATTTTCTTAATGTGTGAGTTCAGAGCTATGAATTTCCCTCTGAGAACTGCTTTCATTGCATCCCACAAATTCTGGTAGGTTGTGTTTGAATTTTCATTAAATTGTAGATACTGTTTTATTTCTTCTTTAATTTCATCTATGACCCATTGATTGTTGAGAAGAGTGCTGTTTAATTTCCATGAAGTCCTGAAATTCCTATGGTTTCTTTTCTCATTTATTTCCTATTTGATTGCATTGTGGTCAGATAATATGCATGGGATAATTTCTGTTTTCTTGCATCTACTTAAGCATGATGTATGGACTAATATATGATCTATTTTAGAAAATGTCCCATGTGCAGCTGAGAAGAATGTGTATTTTGAGGTGGTTGGATGGAACACTCTGTATATGTCTACTAAGTCCAATTGTTTCAAGTTCTGATTCAGTTCTGCCACTTCTTTGCTGATTTTTTGCTTGTTTGACCTATCTTTTTCGGATAAGGGAGTGTTGAAGTCTCCTGTTAAGATTGCAGTATTGCATATGAGGTTTTTCAGTTCCATTAAGGTTTGTTTTATATAGCTTGCTGCTGCCATGTTGGGTGCATACATATTTATGAGTGTTACCTCTTCATCATGAAATTTTCCCCTAACCAGCATATAGCGGCCTTCTCTATTTCGTTGGATCAGTGTTGGTTTGAAGTTTAGACTGTCTGCAAAGAGGATTGCTACTCCTGCTTTTTTTTTGAGGTGCTGGAGCATGTAGTATTGTTTTCCAACCTTTAACTTTAAGCCTATGAGTTTCTTTATGGGTTAAATGTGTTTCTTGTATACAGCATATTGTTGGCCTCTGTTTCCTTATCCACTCTGCAAGTCTACTTCTTTTGATAGGAGAATTGAGTCTATTTACATTGATGGTTATAATTGAAATGTATTGACTTATGGCTGACATGACTCTTATTCGCTAGTGTTTACCAATTTTTCCTCCTATTTTTAGTTGGTTACTCTATTTGGTGGGATCTTTCTGTTTTCATTTGTTGGATTTGGGTCATTTTGGTCCCTTTCTAAAATATTTGTCAGAATATTATGTAGCACTGGCTTTGATGTCATGAAATTCTTTAGTTGTTCTTTGTCATGGAAATATTTCACTTGTCCCTCATACTTGAAGGAGAGTTTTGCCGGGTACAATAGTCTGGGCTGAAAATTGTTTTCATGGAGGACTTGAAGCACTCTGCTCCATGCTCTTCTTGACTTCATGGTTTGTGAAGTGAAATCCGCTGTTATTCTGATGGGTTTTCCTTTAAATGTGATCTGTTTCTTTTCTCTAGCAGCTTTTAGTATATTATTCTTCAGCTGGATTTCTGGTATCTTGACTATTATATGTCTTGGCGTGTTTTTAGTTGGGTTGATCTTATTTGGGGTCCTGTAGGCTTCAGTTACCTGAATGTCTGATTGTTTTCTCAAATTTGGGAAGTTTTCTGCTATTACTTCTGTCCATATTCTTTTGATATCATTTGTATTGACTCCTTCTTTCTCATAGATTCCCATTAATCTCACGTTGTTCATTTTTGCATCGTCTTGCAGATGATGAATTATTTTTTCCTGCATTCTGGTTGTTTTTAAAAGATCCTTTCTTACTCTTTCACTGGCTGCAACAGTGTCTTCAAGGTTGGAAACTCTATCTTCATTTTCGTTCATTCGGCTCTGCCATCTTGTGATCGAGGTTTTATTTTCTTGTATATCTCTTTGAAACTATTTCATGCGATCTATGTCTTTCCTATATTGCTCCGTCAGGGAGTCCATCATTTTTCTATTCTCCTCTAATTTTTTATCGATGTCTTCTTTGATAGTATTGAAGTCTGTCATTGTCGTTATCCTTTCTCTCTCTAATACAGAGATTATTTCTGTTCTGTTCTCCTTTCTACTTTTGTGAAGTTGATCTCCTACTTGGGATGCTATTGATTTAGGCATGTCTTTGTCAACTTTAGATATTATTTCTGCTCTAATGTCCTCTATATGTTTCTCCAGCCGTTTTTCCACTTCATGTATTTATTTTTTCACTTCATATGGTATCTCTGATTTCAGTTGCTCTATAAGTTTCTGCACTTGTGTGCCTGCCTCAGATGTTACCAATTCAGAAGTTTCATCTGTTTGGTTCCTATTTTCTTCCATGATAGTGTCTTCTGTATTTGGTTTGGGTGGGCATGGGCCCTGAGATTGCATCCTACTCCTTGTTGTTATCATTTTGTATGGAAGCGGCCTCTGCACTTTGGTGGCGTTATGCTGTGTCTATGGGCGTTTGGTCTGGAGACTCCAAAGTGGTTCCTCTACAGAGGTTCCTGACTCTGTGCTGGAGCTCTGGCTGCTAGCTTCTGTGAATCCCGGCAGAGGTGGTCTGTAGGTGGAGGTGGAACTTCGGGATTGAGTAGTCCTGGTAGGCTCGTGGACCAGATCGGTTGCCAGACAAGATGTTTGATGGGTTCGGTGGTGGAGGCTGGACTGGAGGGGTTCAAAAAAAAAAGGGGGGGAGCAAGGGAGTGTAAGGCGGGCCAAGGATTGTGACCCAGCCGGCGCGCGGGCTCGGCTACCGGCTGGGACTCGGTGGGACTGGAACAGGAAGTTAGTCGCAGGAGCGCAGAGGCGTGGCAGAGGGGCGCAGGTAGCTTACCCGCGGTGGATGCGAGGCCTGTGCTACCGGCCAATTGTGGTGTACATTTTCTCTAGCTTTTTACTCAGATTTGTGTCCAAGACTACATTTTTATACACCAATCTCTGGAAATCTTTCCTAAAAGCTAGAATCCTGAAGATCTTCAAAAACTAGAAACATCTTAGGCAGACCTCAATTTTTTCTAGGGCCATTTCTCTACTTGGGTTTCTTTTAGTGCATTATTTCCACATCTAAAGTCTTACAGCAGAAGGGATAAGTGTTGAAGCATCTACAGATGTAGTGACTGGGTTAAAATTAAGTTTTGTTGTTATTCTTATGATTCTGTCTATGAAAACCTGGCCCTGTGTTATAGTTTGGTCCAAAATGCCTCTCAGAAGCCTCATGGATTCGGAGTGGGGATTTTGGAAAGCTGGAGGATCACAGGGGTGGTAGAGTAGTGGTGGAATCTCATTAATGGATTAATCCATTAATGTATTCATAGCTGAATGTACTATTAAAAAGGAGGTATAAACCCAATCTTAATAATCACTACATAGGACATATGTGATTAATACTTCTATTACTTTGTGCATTGAACCATTAGGTAACTAGTTCAAGATTGCACAACATCGAAAAGCAAATACATATGGGTCAAAAAGTTTCTATCTTAAGGAAAGTACTAGATACGTGGGCAGTCAGTTCTTAGTTCTTCTATAGAATCTATCTATCTATCTATCTATCTATCTATCTATCTATCTATCTATCTACCTCTATCTGTAGATAGATATATATATCTTTAAGAAGTTAATAATATCCGGGTGTGGTGGCTCAAACCTGTAATCCCAGAACTCGGGAGGCTGAGGCAGGAGGATTGGTGCAAGTTCGGGACCAGCCTGGGCTGCAAAAGTGAGCTCAAGGCCAGCCTAAACTGCATAGTGAGACCCTGTCTCAAAAAGACAAAAAAAAAGTTAATAATAATTAAAGCATTTATAAAAATGTAAAGCAAATAGTACTTTCTACTTTCAAGTGTTTATGCATTATTTGACACAATATCAAAATGAATATTGTACGTGTAATATACTCCCTACTGTTAAGAGTTTGATTTATAATTTAATTCACAAACTTCTCTTCTTATCACACTCATAAAATTGTGTTCCAGAATATAGTAAGTCAAAGTTCTAGTTATAAGTAATACACATCTGCGGGCATCAAATGTTTTCTTTTATCAGAGAACATACGTAGTAGGAAATAGACTGAAGAAGGAACAGTATAAGGAAAGTCTAAGAAACTTGATAATTTACATCTTTAATTCACTTTCTTCATAAAGACAACATTATATAATTTCTGAAAGAGAACAATTTTTGCCTAATTGGATTGACTGCCTACCAACTGTGAACTTTAAATATATGTAGCTATTTAGTGTGATAACATTCTTAAGGCATATGTTCATTTTTATGTATGAGGAGTCTCAATCATAATGCTCATAGTATCAAGAGAAGAATTGTTCCATGTACCTATTTACAAATTTTATATGCAAGTTGCTTGAAAATGTGGCTCCAAATTATTTCCTTGCTTCACTTAGATGAAGCCCAATTAAAGGGCTTTAAACCTTGTTTTACAAAGCTTCATAGTTTGCTGTTATATTTACCAAGAATGTACTCTTGGTAGGATGACTAACTTATAATACTCCCCTCCCTCATTCAGGCAATATCTCTGTCTTTGAAACTGGTTAATGCCTACTAAAGAACAAATCAAATTAGAACATGGTTGTTCAATGAGCTAATACTTAACAGGTACTGCATGAACTTAAACAGCTCTGTGTACAAACATGAATGATTTCAGTCCAGATGTTACCTGTGGTAGTAAAAGTATAATTGTAGGCAAAATACAATGTATGCATAATAAGGGACATACAAAAGCAACTGGAAAAAGGAAAAATTTAAGCACTTGTATTATTATGTGTGGCCCCAAAATTAGAACAACAAAGCTTTGCTAGAATTTAATATAGTACAATTCAGAGAACTAAATGCGAGTCATGTAAACAAATTTGCATTAACACAAAATGTGTTTTTATTCCACTATCCTATTTATTAACATATATTGAACTATGTATACAACTACGTTCTCTTAGTTCAATGAGAAGAAATTTTTGCACCAACAGTGACGAGAAAAATTACCATGTCTGCATTCTGTGCTCTAAATAACAACTATAAGGACAAGTACTATTAACTTGTTTTGAAATTTTGTCATTGTTACTTCTTATTGGAAAATATTTTAAAAATTTGAAAAAAATAAATGGAGGAGCAATGATTACCTGATTATATCTGCCATGAAGGTCCTTTAAAAATAAAATTAAAATTAAAGAGTGGGTTTGTATCATCCTTAGCATTAATGAGGAAACTCACTCCAGATGCTTCTGTGCTCCATCACATGAGCAGTCAGGAGATATTACAAGATACTGTGAGTCTTAACATATATACATAAGCTGTGTGCATGGGATGTGTGTGCACACATGTGTGTGTCTGTGTGTGCTTGCATGTGCATGTGCACACATACTAGAAGTGTTTCTTGATATTTCTGACAGTAACCACCCCAGTTGAAGGATGAATTTATCAAAATGAAAATATAGCAACAGACTTTGCAAGCACATTGTCAGGGAGGCAAAGCTGATTTACAGAAATGTTTTTCTTGGTGTGTGTATGTGCGTTACTTTTTTGTTCAATATTATTTTGGTTTTTTATTTGCTTACTTTTAAAAGTTATGAGATTTCATGTTCAAAAGTATAGATTTCATTTCCTGTTGCAAAGATTGGTCTGTAATGTGCATGTGTCCTTATGAGGGGACTCACTTGTTCTCGTTAGCCTGAAAATACTCACTCAGCTTCCACAGCTTCCACTTCTCCCTATAGTACTGCAGCGTCTGACTTGATATGCTCTCTTATCTCGACTTATGCATTGGAATCTCAGAGAACCCTAAGAAACAGAAAGCCATCAGACAGTGAAAGACAGTGAAAGCTTGAAACCTAAGCAAGCATACTTCTTCAGGTCAGAAACATATTTAGATTCTAACAAGCCAGTTTGAGGGCTTAATTGCTGCAGGGGTAAGTGGCACCATGACTGGCACATAGTGTTTAGATGTATCTGTGCCATGTTTGCTGAATTTAGGAAGCATTGGCATGCTTCCAGATAAATGTCACGAAAAGAGTTGGAGGAAAATTGTAGCCACAGACACAATTGGTCCACATTGAAGATATTAATATGTTACTTTTGGAAAAATTTGTTTTAATATTTATTTCTATTTTAGAAAACAAAGCTAACTTAAGTCAGTGGGATACATGTACATAATTAACAAAGTGACAGAGTGTGCTACAGTCTTGCTTCTCTTGCCATGACATGGAGTAAAATAGTTTAAAAAGTCAATGAACTTAAAGCTAAGTGATAAATCTTAAAACTCATAAATTGTGAAAATACTTTTGCTGGAAAGATAACTTAGCAGCATAAACAACTGCCTGGTAGGTGCAAGTTCCTGCGGTTCATCTCCTGTACCTCCTGCCGCATGAAGAAAGGGCACAAAACCTTAAAATATTTCAATATTTTTAACAACTGTGTATGTTGTGCCTCAACAAAAACAGATTATGAAATATTATGAGTCTTTGCAAATTATAAAACTAAAACAAGCATTTTCTAGAGATAGCACTTAAGAAAATCCTTAAATAACAAATACTTTCATATCTGCTTTATTCTAAAGTAAGATGTGGGAGGAAATTTTAAAAAGTAGACCCTGTGGTCAATAGGAAGGGGGATATATAAGTTCAAATGGAGCTATTTCACCACCTGTCAAGCGTGAGAGACATAACCTCCAACTCAGAGGGGAGGCTTCTGTATTGAAAGTATTTATCTATAATGATGTATATGGGCATGCATGCGTGTGTTTGTGTGTGTGTGTGTGTGTGTGTGTGTGTGTGTGTGTGTGCACATGTAACAGAGATGAGTATGGGAACAGGTGTATGATCAGTTGTCTCTGCACAGTCCAGAACACAGCAGGTGGATCCTAGAAAGCAGATGGACCAAAATGAGGTGCACAGGAGAAGCACACTGGAGGAAAATATGGGGGAAATTGTGGAAGTCACAATACTTATTAGAAGAGAAGACTCCAGAGTTAGGCAGCTTGACTGAAAATTTGAAGCAGAGAGAGAAACACCAAGGGCTAAATTGAGAACTGAGGCAATTCTTGTAATGTCTTTGACTGTTCACCACCATTTTATGTCAATGATGTTAGCTGCCTCCTTGAACTACCAAGGGACTTCACAATCTGCACAAGAGCAAGGTGTACCTGCCCTAGCATTGATGAGGCCCCAACAGAGAAACACACAGTTCTTGTGATGTAGCTAAAAGCACACTGCCCCTCACGGTCCACTGTGTTCACCTATGTGCTTTCCCCTCTTCTGTGAAAGTAGTGTTATCCATCCTCTCAGAGACTACCTTTATAGTGTGGGAAAAATGGAGGGAAATCAAAACTAAAAAGTAATAACAATAAACATGAGAAAGACATATGACATGTTGCAGGAAGTCATTGAGATTTTAGGAGCTTATTTTCCTCTATGAAAGACACTTTTCAGTCCTTTAGTGGTAAGGGTCTACATTAGTCTGAATTAAATTTTTCAGAAAACATCAGTGTATTGTCCAAAGGAAAATCCATTTGGCTAATAGAGTAAAAATTAATGCATTTTTTAAAACCACAACTAAAAGGTAAACAGTACATAAGGGTGATCATTTGTTTGGTGTATTGGCCTCAGAAAAGCAATTTCACATCTACAGAAAAATGAAGCCATTTTAAAGTTAAAATATTTTAATTACAACGAAATTAATTTTGCCATTCTTCATATTGATGCTTAGAATGAATTGGCATGCAGCCTTGGTTTCATCTCCAAATGTTTCATTATTCTTTGAAGTAGCAGATTGGTACTCCTCAGTGACCTTCAAACACAGAAAGAAAACATTTTTAGTATGTTGAATGAGAGCTGCAAATGGAATGGCTCAGCCTAGGTAAATCCAATTTACTTTCTTTAGAAGTACAAATACTATGAATAGCCATGATGTCTACAATTTTCTTTTTTTTTTTTTTTGTCTTTTTTTGAGACAGGGTCTCGCTATGCAGTTGAGGCTGGCCTTGAGCTCACTTTTGTAGCCCAGGCTGGTCTCGAACTCACACCAATCCTCCTGCCTCAGCCTCCCGAGTGCTGGGATTACAGGCGTGCGCCACCACGCCCGGCAATGTCTACAATTTTCATGGACTAATCCATGATTCTTCTATACTCTTTGCAAATAGTAGCATCATTGAGTCAGGGGCATTTTTTCCAGACAGATTATTTAAAAAATAATGCATTAGTTTAAACAAGAAAAGTTAGCAGCCAATTTAGGAATAGAAGAAGAGAACAAGTATTTTGAGATTACAAGTGCCTTTGAAGATACTGACAGTGCTTCCTACAACCACTAAAGATATCCATTTTTGCTGTTTTTGAATGTAGTTCAAAATTAGTAGTAGACTATTATACGTGTAGATTCATGCTCAACATCTTCTCTGTTCACTTTTTCTGGCTGGTTTTATAGCTGACAAAATGCAACGTTTACTGAAAAAAAAGAATAAAGCCAGGCATAACTTAGCTTACCACTGAAATTTTCTGTTATAGCAAGCCAAGGTTGCACTAGTTTAAGATGGGTCCATTTAGCAATCCTTAAATCCTTATTTCTTATTTATACTACTGCCCTATGAAGCTTGGGGTCGGGTCCTGTACTCTGCCAGCATGAAGGCCACCAGGTAGTTGAGGGACCTCCCACCTACCTTATAGAAACAACTTCTAGAACCTGTTGTTATTAACTTTCTCAGGCATCACAACCAGACAGGTGGAGATAAGTTCGCAAATCTGTTACTAGCATTTAAAGTGCTTTAGTCAAAAGCAGATATATGCCATAAAACAGGAACCAAAATCAATCATATGGCCTTTCTCTTTTTAGAGAAATTAAAAGTAAAGCTATGTTTCCATTTGCTCAGAAAAGGAGGAGTAGTTTCAAATAAGGTCTAATTAAACATAGTCACCACTGTAACAGCATGATTTGCACCTTCAGTTTAATAAAACATTCCTGCTGCTTGTCAATATTTGCTTATTTAAAACATTTATCTAATTACTTCTAAGAATAATGATCATAGATATTTATGATATACAATACAATGTTTTGAAATATGTATACATCGTAGAAGGCCTAAATGGGCTAGTGAATATTAACCCACATTATTTTTGTGGTTAAAAGTCTTAGAATCTACTCATAGAAATTTTTCAGAGTATCCCTGGACTCCAGTGGAGACTCCATCTGCCATTCCCATTGGCCTGCACAGCGACCAGAGCCAGGGGTGACGAGGTAAAGACACTCCCATCCCGCATCCATTTCCCAAGCTCCAGCAGTGACTCCATCCACCATCCAGAGCGGCCATCACTGCAACCAGAGCCATGCAGCGCTCCAGCTGCAATTCCATTTGCCATCCCGATCAGGAGCCGCCAGGTAAAGACTCTCCCAGCTCGCGTCCATCCACCAAGCTCCAGCTGTGACTCTGCAGATCAGGCTGCACGATGGCCAGGCGCTAACTGCATAACTTCATGAATGTCCAGAGATCACTGCTATAGAACATGATAAAGACAAGGAGGAGGATCCAATTTCAGGTCCCAAGTCCACCTAAAATAAATACAGGAGACACTACCATGGAAGAAAATGGGAATCAAGCAGCCAAAACACCTGACTTGGTAGCATCTCAGATAGACAGACAAGTGAAGAAACTTGTATAGAGCAACTCAGATCAGAGAAAACATCAAAGAAAAAAAAAAAAGAAACGCATGAATTAATAGACTCTGAAGTAGAAAAACAACTGCAGAAACGTATAGAGGAAACCAGAATTGAAAAACTCTCTGGGACTCGGGAGATAGCTCAGTGGAATAAGTGTTTGCCTGGCAAGTACAGGGTCCTGAGTTCGATCCCTGGTACCTCAAAAAACAAACAAACAAAAACAAAAAAACCCTCTGAAGTTAAAGACATCTCCAAATTAATAGCATCTAAAGTAGGGGGAAAAACTTCAGAAAGGTAGAGAGGAGAACAGAGCAGAAATAATCTCTGAATTAGAGAGAGAAAGGATAACTATAATGAGAGACTTCAGTACTACTAAAGAAGATATTGATAAAAATTAGAGGAGAATAGAAAAAGATGGATTCCCTGATGGAGAAATATAAGAAAGAAATAGATCACGTGAAACAGTTTCAAAGACATATACAATAAAATAAAATCTCAGTCACAAGCTGGCAAAACCATATGAAAGAAAGAGAAGATAGAGTCTCAGATCTTGAAAACACAGCTGCAGCCAGTAAAAAAGTAAGAAAGGATCTCTTAAAAACAACTAGGATGCAGGAAAAAATAATTCAACACCTAAAAGATGATTCAAAAATGAACAACGTGAGATTAATAGGGATCAATGTGAAAGCAGGAGTCGACACAAATGATATAAAAAGAATATGGGCAGAAGTAATAGCAGAAAACTTCCCGAATATGAGAAAGCAATTGGATATTCAGGTAACTGAAGCATACAGAACTCCAAATAACAACTCAATTAAAAATAGACCCAGACATATAATAGTCAAGATCCCAGAAATGCAGTAAAAGAATAATATACTAAGAGCTGCTAGAGAAGAGAAACAGATCACATTTAAAGGAAAACCCATCACAATAATGGCAGATTTCTCTTCACAAACCATGAAGTCAAGAAGAGCATGGAGCAGAGTGCTTCCAGTCCTCCATGAAAACAAATTACAGCCCAGAATGCTTTATCCTGCAAAACTCACTTTCGAGTATGAGGAGAAATGAAATACTTCTATGACAAGGAACAACTAAAGAATTTCATGACATCAAAGCTCAGCCTACAAAGTATACTTCAAAAAATTTTAGAGAGGGACCAAATTGACCCAAACTCAACAAATGAGAATAGAAAGAACCCACCAAATACAGCAACCAATTAAACACAGGAGAAAAAGAGGTAAAGAATAGTAAGTAAAACTCATGTGAGTGATAAGTCAATGCATTTTAATTATGACATTAATGTAAATTGACTCAGTTCTCCAATTAAAAGAAATAGACTGGCAGAGTGGATAAGGAAACAAAATCCAACCATGTGTTGCATACAAGAAACACACTTAACTTATAGAGACACTCATAGGCTAAAAGGCAAAGGATAGAAAACAATACTATATTCCCCATCACCTCAAAGAAAGCGGGGGTAGCAATTTTGCTTGCAGACACTTTAAACTTCAAACCAAGATTGGTGAAATGAAATAAAGAAGGCTACTACATACTGGTTAAGGGAAAAATTCAAGATGAAGAGGTAACACTCATAAATATTTATGTACCCAGGACAGGAGCACCAAGTCATATAGGACAAACCTTAATGGACATGAAAAATCTATTATCCAATATCACAATCTTAACAGGAGACCTTAACACTGCTTTGTTCCAAAAAGATAGGTGAAGCAGACAAAAAATCAGAAAAGGAGTAGCAGAACTGAATCTGAACCTGGAACAACTGGACTTAGTGGACATATACAGAGTGTTCCACCCAATCACTTCTGAATACACATTTTTTTCAGCTGCACATGGGACATTTTCTAAAATAGACCACATATTAGTCCGTAGGTCATGTTTAAGTATATGCAAGAAAACAAATTATCTGATGCATACTATCTGACCACAGTGCAATGAAATTGGAAATAAAAGACAAAAGAAACTGCAAGAACCCCAGAAATACAAGGAAATTAAACAACACCCTTCTTAGCAATCAGTGGGTTACAGATGAAATTAAACAAGAAATTAGACAATATCTACAATTTAATGAAAATTCAAACACAACTTACTGGAATTTATGGGATGCAACAAAAGCAGTTCATAGAGGGAAACTTATAGCTCTGAACTCACATTAAGAAGACAGAACAGGAACAAATAAACACTCTCATGCAACACCTAAACCAGCTAGAAAAGGAAGAGCAAATGAAATCAAAAGCCCAAAGATGAGAGGAAGTTACCAAGATTAGAGCAACAATTAATTCAACTGAGGCAAAGAAAACAATACCATGAATTAATGAATCAAAAAGCTGGTTCTTTGAAAGATTAAATAAAATTGATAACACCAGCCCCACGAGTGCCCCTGGACCCGAGGGCACCCGCAGCGGATCAGATCCTGTCGCCCTGCAGACCTCAGGGGCAGTTCTCTGACCCAGGCCTCCCAGAAGCAAAAGAGGACACCACCGCGCAGATCCTGTTGCGTCCCTCCTCCTGTCAACCCAGAACTGAAGCCGTTGTTTCTGTCGTGGAGGTTACAACGCAGGCTTTGGGAAAGGCTCATGGGGAGAGCACAAGCAGAGAAGTTACTAGGCCCGGCAGGGTTGCCGGGCAGTACTTAAAGCCTGGAGAAATCTTCGGGCCTAACGATGTCCTTTCCTCGTGTGAAGACTTCCCCGCCTCCCAGGATGAGAACCCTAGGATGACCTGGAGGAACCATGGCAGCTACTTGCATCTCCTTAGGTCCTTTGGGCATCGTGCGCTTGGATCATTTAAAAATGGCTCGCTGGGGCTTTCTACCAGGTCCTGCAAACTAATGAAAATGCATAGTTTTATTTTCTGGAGGAGGTGCCTACTGAAAATGGTTGAAAATGGTGCTGTACTTGCTGTGCCAACCAATTCTGAGAAGAATGTAAAAACTCGGCGGAGGGGTGGGGGAGTTGCCGTCACCCTCTTTCTCCCACTTAATGTGCAGCTGGTGGAAATGGGGATGGGAGCTCCTGATGGGAGACAGGCAGGGCAGTGGAGCAGGAGCATTCGGCGTATGGGAAACGTGGAATTCGAATGTGGACTCTTAAATGACTTGACCTGGCCACCTGTGGTTTGAGATGACGTTTGCTATGAAGGAGGAGGCTTTGGGATTCCTAGGAGTGTCTTTTTTTCTCTTGGTGTCTTGGTGGGATTCCTAGGAGTGTCTTTTTTCCTCTTGCTCTAAAAAGAACACTATCTGCTTTGCCACCATAAGGGCCTAGAGGGACGTGGGGAGGAGTGAGTTTTTCTGGGCTTTCCTCTTTCCAGAACTCCTACTCCTACTAGGCAGGCCACTCTTGGTCTTGCCACCAGCTTTCTCAGCACCGGTCATAAACAAATTCTCATCCTCCCAACTGACCTTTCTTTCTTCTGTGTGTAGGGCTGGATGGGAGTCTCGGACACTTTTCTGTTTTTCCTGGGCCTTTGGGTTCTCACTCGCAGTTTGTTTCCACCTGCAGTACGAGATTTTCTTTGTGACTGAAGCTTTTCTTTTCTTTTCTTTTTTTTAATGTGACTTTCCAGGAGGAGAAAATGCTGGCTTTACTCTTGTGAAACTTGAGGCTGCTTTAGGAAGGTGCCACCCCCAAACTTCAAGATAGCTAAACCTATTTTTTTGAAGATTTAATGGTTTGTTTATCCTCCAGATGTAGCTATTGATGTATAATTCAAAACAGAGTGTCTGAATTGTGGTGGTCTTAATTTATAGGATTTCTTAATTAAAAATGTCTGTTAAATAAAAAATAAAAACATAAATAAAATAAAATTGATAAGCCTCTAGTTAACCTCATCAGAAAGAGGAAAGAAAGGACTCAAATTCAAGCAGTAAGGAATGAAAAGGGTCAAATTACTACAGACCAAGCAGAGATTTAAAAGATCATAACTAGCTACTTTGAGAATCTTTACTGTCTCAGAATTGAAGACACAGAAGAAATGGACAGATTCCTAGAAAAGTATAATTTACCAAAATTGAATCAAGAAGATATAAGAACTCTCAAAAACCCAATAAGAGCCAATGAAATACAAACTGTAATAAAAAGCCTATTGACAAAGAAAAGCCCAGGACCTGATTGATTCTACAAGACATTTATAGAAGACAAACCCAATACTCCTGAAAATCTTCAGTGAAATTGAAAAAGAAGCAATCCTCTCAAAATCATTCCTAGAGGAAAGTATTGTACTGATACCAAAAGCAAAGAGATATGCAACTACAAAAGAGAACTACAGGCCAATTTCTCTCATGAACTTAGATACAAAAATTCTCCCTAAAATCCTCACCACAAGAGTACAACAAATCATCAAGGAGATTATACACCATGACCAGACAGGATTCATCCCAGGGATGCAAGGATGGCTCAATATACACAAATCTGTAATTGTAGTACACTATATCAATAGAGCTAAAGCCAAAATCATATGATTGTCTCAATTGATACAGAAAAGTCTTTCAACAAAGTCTAACATACATTTTCATGTCTCAATTGATGTAGAAAAGTCTTTCAACAGAGTCTAACATTCATTCTTGTTTAAAGTATTGCAGAAACTTGGAATAGAGGACTTCTACTTCAACCTGGTAAAAGCCATCTATGACAAACAGCTAACATAATTCTAAATGGGTAAAAACTGATGTCTTTACTCTGAAATCTGGTACAAGATAAGGTTGTCCCCTATCACCGCTCCTATTCAATGTAGTTCTGGAATCATTAGCTACAGCCATCAGACAAGATAGAGAAATAACAGGAATAAAAATAGATAAAGAAGAAGTTAAATTATCATTATTTGCAAATGACATGATTATTTATTTGGAAGACCCCAAAAACTCCACCAACGAGCTGCTAGAATTAATATACACATTAAGTATCATAGCAGGTTACAAAGTCAACACACAAATCAATGACAATACTCTATGTAGATAACAAACACATTGAGAGAGAAATTAGAGAAACAATACCTTTTATCATAGATTTAAAGAAAATGAAATATTTGGGAATTTACCTAACTAAAAAAGTAGAAGAGCTTTTAAATGAAAACTACAGTACTCTGAAAAAAGAGTTGCTAGAAGATTTCAGAAAATGGAAAGATACTCCTGGATTCTGGGTAGGAAGAAGCAACATTGTGAAGATGGCCATATGCCCTAAATTGTTACACAGATTTAATGTAATTCCTGTCAAAATACCATCCATATACCTCATAGACCTGGAGAAGTCCTTGATAAAATTTATTTGGAACCAAAAATGACCCAGAATTGCAAAGACAATCCCAGGCAAAAAAGGTAAGGCAGGAGGCACTACAATTTCTGGCCTAAAGTTATACTACAAAGCCACAGTGATAAAATCAGCATGGTATTGGCCAAAAAAAAAATAGACCTAGGATTAATGGAATAGATTAGAAGATACAGAAACAAATACAAACACACTCTGCCACCTTATTTTTGACAAAGGGGCCAAACATATTTACTGGAAGAAAGATACCCTCTCTAATATATGATGCTGGAAAAACTGGCTCTGTATATGCTGAAAACTAAAACTTGACCCAGATCTATCACCATGCACTAAACTAAAGTCAAAATGGATTAAAGATCTAAATATTAAAAGAGAAACTCTAAATTTCCTGGAAGGGAAAGTGGGAGAAAGTCATGAAAACATCGAGGTAGCCAAAGAATTCATGGACAAAAATCAAAATGCACGTTTGACACTTGAAAGAATCAATATCTGGGACCTCTTGTGGTTAAGAAGTTCTTTTACCTCAAAAGAAATTACCAACAGAGTGAAAAGACAACCTACAATGTTTGAAAAATTTCAACTAATAAGTATTCAGACAAAGGTTTTCTATCTAGAATTTATAAAGAACTAAAATCCATTAGGTTCCCAAAATTCAAAGACCCAATCCAGGAATAGGCATCTGAGATGAACACACACTTCTCAGAGAAATAAATTCAAGAAGCCTACAAATAAATGCAGAAGTACTCCACAATGCTAGTCATTCATGCAATGCAAATTAAATCAACCCTTAGATACCATCACACCCCAGAAAGAATGGCTACCATAAAAAAATCAACCAATGACAAATATTGGAAAGGCTTTAGAGAAAAAAGAACATTTCTGCACTGCTGGTGGGAATGCATACTGTTGTAACTACTATGGAAAGCAGTGTGGAGACTCCTTAAAAAAACTAGAGCTGGAAATCCCATTCAATCTAGCTATCCCTTTACTGGGAATTTTCCCAGAAGAACTGAAAGCATCATACCATGGTGATGTCTGTGTATGTATGTTTATAGCAGCCCATTCATAATAGCCAAGTCTTTAAAATGACCAAAATGCCCATCATATGAAGACTGCTTGGAAAAGATGTGGTATTTTTATACAATGGAATATTGCTCAGCTATCAAAAATGATAAACTAGAAGACTTCAGATATAAATGGATATACCTTGAACATATACTCATAAGTGAAATAAACCAGACCTACATGTGTAAATATCATATAACCACCGTAGTGTAAGAACTCAAAAGAAGAAATAAAAATGGAGAGCATAACATATCTGGATGGAAATCAAAGACTTAAGGGCTGAACAGCAAAGTGTTTGGAAACAGAAAAGTGAGGAAACACAGCAGGAGTGAAACTGCGCAATTATATGCATAGGATGAGTTAGACAAGGGTCCTAAGAAACCTCAAATGGTTTTTGACATTTATGATAGCAATATGTAACACTAACACTGTGCTTGGAATGCCTGTCTTTCTGGTCTTTTATATGTGTGCTGCTTCTAATGTAATTTGAGTTCCTGTAATATTCTCTCTCAAGTAAATGGTTTATTTACATGAAAACAAAAAAAAAAGGATTTTAAATGAGAGTAAGAGACTAGGAAAAGTGCCAAAGGATAGACAGGATAAAATTTGTTGCTTATATTTCTAAATATCTGTGTAAAAATGTGTAACTGCTTTTATCACATTCCATAGACATTTATTAGAGTGTCTGTGATTTATGGAAAATCCCAATTCCAAGTTAAGTCTAAGATATCTGATATTCAGAAAGACAGTGATAGTAAGCTCAAGCACCCATGTTTTAGAGTAATAGTAACACCAAGCTTTTTTTTTTTCTGGAGTGCTAAGAATATAAGTTTGCAGACCAAAAATTAGAGAAATAAGGAAAGGGCTATGAGGATAGCCAATATTTTGGCCCTAGCCCTCCAAGGTCATCAAAAACTCAGGACAGAATAGAACCTTTACTGTAACATCCTATAACTCAGTGGTTTCCCAAATTTTCCATTCAAGAAGATTAAAGGAAATCCTAGAGTAAAGGGATTGAAGGTAAATAGTGTGCCTAAGGAGAGTCACCTGGAGAAAATATTCTCTCAGTATATCACAGAGAGCAAAGTGACTCATCCAGATGGCTGACACTGACAACAGTTTTACAAAGTACTGTACATGTTTCCAAAGTAAATCCTGAGGAGATTTGACAGTCCTTTAGAGGTACAAAATTACATATTTTGTTATACAGGTCTTGCTTTAACTTGCCCTTGACCACCCAGCAGAAAAGCTTAAACATGATGCATAACACTTAAGGGTAGTTTAGTATGTTGAGCCGTAAAAGGCTCAAATGAACACCTTCCAACTTTGCCAGTTTCATCAGTAATGCACTGCAATTATGGAACTTTTGACTATATATACAACTACCTTCTCTTAGATCAAAGAGAAGAAATCTATTGTACCAGTAACCATTAGAAAATTTATCATGTCTAAACCCTGTATAACTATAATGAAGACAACAATAAGCATTGTATCTATTATTGTAAATGTTCTACTAACATTTTTTGAAACTGTCACTGAGAGAATAGGGTAGAGGACAGATAGATGTTTAGCATACAGCTATCCAAAAGCAGAGGGAGAGAAGGGAAGCCCTGAGGGGAAGGCACACATCTTGGACATGATACACTGAGCCAGCACTAACCAGGTTTTACCGCATACCTCATCAATGGATAAGTCCACAGATTAGTATGGCTCTTGTGATCTATTCATGTTCCAAAAGCCCCACCTCTTGAACAGGTAAGATTGGGGGTCTTTTGGATCTAAGCTGTAACACCACTGACCAATTGTCTACCTGTATAAGTTCAACTTTTGGAGTTGAAATACTCCAAAAAATAATTTTCTCAAGTAATTTCCTCTTTTATACCTTCTAGGTTCATTCATTGTACCACCTGTGATAACATGCACATAATATTACACTGGTTACATACATCGCATATTTTTTTTTGTGTATTTAGTTGTTGATAGGCACTTAGGTTGACTGAACAATGTGGCTACTGTCAATAATGCTCAAATGTATTTTGATGTGTAGTTGTTTTGTTTGTTTGTTTGCCATACTGAGACTGTGTCTTTTGTATATATACCATTAGTTGGATTCATCAATTGCATAATTGTTACATGTTTGATTATTTGAGGAGCCTCCAGATTGTTTTCAAAACAACTATACTAATTTGCATTACATTTTCTCTGTATTCTTGCAAGTCTTTTTCTTTTATTTTTTGATAAAAGCTATTCTAACAGATGTGAGGTAATAGCTCATTGTGGCTTTAATTTGCATCAGCTCAATGATTAATGATGTTGACATTTCTTTCTTTCTTTCTTTTTTTTTTTTTTTTCCAGAAGCATTTCTCTTTATTTTAGCAATAGGCTGTATAAAATGTGTGGCTTTATCTCGACATGAAAATATTCCAGTGCACAACGTTTTTGTCCAATGGACTTCATATTTTTTGTGCATCTGTTCAGAGGAGCTTATCCACTCTTCCATCCTGTAGGAAAGAGAGGCAGCCAGCATGGAGAGACAGTGATCACAGAACCACAATGTCTGAGGCTTTCTGAGGATGCTGGTCCCTCCAACTGCTTGTCTCCACTTGCTCAGTCATAAAGTTGTGTAAGGTCATTATTAAAGGTCATTTGTAGGATTTTCCCCACTCCAGATTAAAGTTCTCTCTCCCTCATCTTGCTTTTCCATGCAGTAGTTGACCTACTCAGATCCTGCCTAGTTACATCAATAAGTTTTTTTCTTTATTTTGTTAATTCTTTTCTCATTGCGTCTAAAATGTCCCATTTCAGCCTGTCATACTCCCACCGGCAGTGAGCTATACGGAAATGATAGGGGCCTTGCTGCTATTCACTGCATTTGAATTGCATTATTTTTGTTTACAGTTAACACTCATTTCAGTGAGCCTATCCCCACGAACTACCAATAAAAATGTCTTTCTAGTCAACATAAAAGGCAAAGTATGTTCATTACAAACAAATGTTTCAAGTTTACCCTAATTAAAACATTACACAATGTATACACATATCAAAACATTACATGACACCATGGTGTCTTTCATGCTTTCAGTTTAGTTGTGCAACATGAAGGGGAAGGAAAATCTTGCCCCAGAGTGCCTAAATTAATTGTTTAACAGGAATTTTGTTATGAACTCATTTTAAATGGATGATGCATTAGTGCTTGGTAATTATGTCACAGATTTTCTTTACAATGATGTAGATAATCATCCAGTAAGTTATTATAGCTTGATCCTTTCATGTAGAAAGCCAGAGGACAGTTGGCTGGGTATACAGCTCAGTGACACATCACCAGCTTGCCAAGTGGGAGGCCCTCAGTTTGATTCCCACTACCAAAAAGATTTTTTTTTTTTTTTTTTGCCGGGCATGTCAGCACACACCGATAATCCCAGCACTTAGAAGGATCGTTGTGAATTCTCAAGTCTGAGATGAGGCTCGAATGCAATGTAAACTCAAGGCCAGCCTGAACTGCACAGCGAAATCCTGTCTCAGAAACAGTGCCCGCCCCCAAAAGACGCACTTAATGTAATGCACAGAATCAGAATTTTATTCAGGAGTATTTCCCCAGGAACCAAAGTTGCCAGGACATTATGTTTAGTAGCTACTATCTCATAAATATATAGTTGGCTCTTGACCATTAAGTAGTTAAAAACAAAAAAACAAACAAAAAAAAAACTTTACATGAAAGTAAGTAATTAAAGATGTACACTTTTACTGTGCACTATATGCTTACTATGTCCTATTTTTTGTTTGGAACATTTTTACTATAAAAATTAACAGTGCTCTCAATTTTCTTTTTTCTCTCTTTCCTTTTGTCTTTACTGAGAAAAAAGCTGCACTAACAGTTATGTTGCTACAGAAGTTTCCATAATTTGTCAGGAATCTGGCAGCACCAGAACCCTTTATCTGAAAAGCAGCCATTACAATAATCAACCAATGACATTGAAGACTTGGAAGATGAGCTATCTTAAACTTGTTAGACCTTACTTTGGCTTACCTCTTCCTGGTATAGTATTACTTACCTTTCTTTGCATGGCATAGTTTAAAAAATGATTTAGATGCATATAAAACACTGTCTTAATTCTGTAAGCACCAAGGAATCAAAATTCCCTTGGCTCCTTGTTTGTGGATCTTGGCACTGTTGGGAAGGGAGGAGCACTGTACAAGTAATAGTAATAAACCAGCTCTGCTCCAAGCAGCAAGCAACAGAACACTGATCATCCATGCCCCAGGGCGGTCATGGGAAATGAATGAGTCAGAAGTGAGCTCATTACAATTTACTAAAAATAAAGATACAAGCATGCAACGTGGCTCGTGGGTATCCTATCACAGACAAGTGACCAACAAACTCACAGATGCTACTTGAGCTTAAATTCAGAGAGGAAGCTAAAGGGCTCTACTTATCTACATTAGAAGGGAGGCCAGAGGTAAAGGCTGACTCTGGCTTGTGGCACCAATGGGAAGTGCTTACAGTATTCTCCACTAAAATCTAAATTCATACTTTTATCATTTGACTGACAGTGGAGAAAGCAAGACACCAGATCTTTAACTTTATTAGCAGCGACTAAGCTATGATATACAAACCAATCAAAAATATTAAAGTTGTTTAAAATAGTTATGTGCAGATACATTCCACAGAAGCCAGCCTTGTGGGGAAGGATGGGCTTATCTCAGAGACAAAGGAGCACACGAATTACAGGAGTCTGATTCACCCAGAAAGCAGTGAATTACAGAAAGCCATGAATCACATGGGCACTAAAAATTTGACATCAATTTTTAAAGATTCCTTTAATCATGTTTTCAAATGAAAACAGGTATCCCTCTTCTCCTGTAGGTTTCCCGGTGCACTGACCAAGAAACTTGAGTACTTCTATTAAGCAGCTGGAAGCTCACCGTATGCTTGATTGAAACTTCTATCCAGTGTTACTTGCCCCCTTCTTTTGCTATAATAACAAGCTATGGGGAGAAATAAATTTCTGCGGCACTGTCTTCTGGTAAAAGAGAAGCACAGCACTCAAAATAAAGCAAAAGGCCACAGAGGGCTCCCTGAGAATCCAGTAAGAATGAAGATAGGCCTTCAAATTTTTCCAAATAAATTTTGCAGCTGGATCCAGGTGGAACGGTGCCCTGCAGTAGTACTTTATGTGCTAGGAAGAGGGCCCAGCTTCTAGGAACTATCACTATGACTTCCTAAACCATTTTCTCTCTTTCACTCATACTGAGAAAACACACCGTGCCCTGTGTCTCACTACAATCCCCCTATCCAGAGGGATTTGTTTCTAAGTCTGCAACTTCTACACCAGGCTAAGACACTTCATGGGTGCTCTTCTCTCTTCAGGCTTGTCTGCTGTCCTCTCCAGAGTCCTTCATCATCTCATTTTCCTGGGGAGGGCTAGGTCACAAGTGAACCTCGAATCCCTCTAACAGGAACTATGAAGGCACGGCTGCCAGGAGCTCTGCTCTGACTTCATAGTGTCCAGATGTTAGTTTCTCAGATCAGTAGAGAACTAGGAAGCAAGAGAACTTGGTAGAGTAGGAAAGAGCCCCCCAAAGGTGTGTGCTCTGTGATGGTTAACAGGTGAAACAGAATTCCAGGAGATTCTTTGTGTACAAGGAGAAACTGCTCAGTTTCGTCTTCCCGAAGTTGGAGGTTACCTAGTACAAGAGACCTATGTTTTCTTTTTCAGCTCTTCAAATCTCTGGGAAAGATCATCAAAGACAATGTCTTCAGATGCTGAAGTGCTACCACCGGCAGATGCAGTCGGTAGTGTGTTTGGTAGAGATGGCAACTCTGGCAGTCCAAAGTTGTAGTTATCTGCAGGTCTAGAGGGGCTTTTGCAGAGGCTTCAGGCTTGGGTCCAGGACCAACAATCTGTGCAGAAGAGACATTCTTAGCAGCACTAATGTCATCAACAGATTCATATGACGGGGGAGTGGCTGGTATCTGAGGAGGATGAACATTTGGAAAGGCCTGGTAAGGCCCCGCTGGCAATCCAATGGAATCTGATGGTCCCTTTGGCAATGGATATGAGAAAGGTGTATTTGGAGATGGCATGGGCATGAGCATGGGTACTGGCACTGTTCCATCAGGCCCGCCACCACTGCCTCCTCTCCCAGGACCCCCTTTCTTCACATCATCTGTAAATCCAACATCAGTGAGATCTGTTTCTACCCCCGCAGGAGCCTCTGCCATAACCACAGAGTCAGGCTGATAGGATACATTGTAATTCTTAGCGATTTCAAACAGGTATCTCTCCACGAGGATTTTGGGTGCGGCTTCCACACTAGGTTGATGCATAAGCCTGTCATTAACAGTTCCAATCTGGTTGGTCCTACATAACTTGCCATGTTCTTCGCTATATTAGGCACAGAATTGATCAGCAACTATTTTTAACTCGGCAACTTCTGACTGGAGTCGAGGAGCAGCCCATATCAGTGTAGACACAGATTCAGCCAGACCAGCATCTAGCTCTTTCACCGACTGAATGAGGCCAAACTGAGCCAGCAGCAGGTCACAGTACAGCTCCAGGATCTCCGTGGCCTCCACAAGGTCATCCTCGCGGATGATATGCTCCATGCGGATTCATGCTCGTTCATCCATCCCAGCGGCCAGATAATCGGCAATCTCTTTCCTTGCTTTCTGAGCGAGTTCCATTTTTTTTTCTCCAGTAGTTTGACATGATTTATGACCAATCTCAAATTGACTCTTAAACGCTCAGCTTTCAGTCCAGAGCCCAGCATGCTGTGCTGTTCCTCCTGACAGAATTCAGGCATGTAAACCTTTCAGCTCCACTTCTGCAGCACCGCTCAGCATCCAAAAATCAACATTTCTTTCGCACACTGAATTGAGTGTTTCTTTAGAGAAATGCCTTTTAAGGATCTTTTCTCATTTTTTCATCAGGTAATTTTCTTTCTGTAGATTTGTTTGTGTTTCTTATGTAATTTTGGTATTAAACATTGTCATAATGTGTGGTTTGCAGGTATTTTCTCTCACTCTCTGGATTGTTCCTTCACTTTGCTATTTCTTTGGCTTTCCAGAAGTTTATTGTTGGATATAATCTCACTGAAGTGCTGTTGCATTTGTTGTCTATACTTCCTATACTTCTGCTGTTATATGCAGTAACTTGTACCATGGAATTCCCCTGTGTGTTTTCATCTAGGACTTTTGTACACTCATGTGTTATGTTTTGAGCAATGTTGTATATGTCTTTTTTTTTTTTTTTTTTAAGATTTTTCTTCCTTTTTTGGTACTGAGGTTGAGTACCAAGGTCCTTGCTAGGTAGGAACTCAAGCTGCTGAGCTATCTCTCCAGGCCTCTAATATATGTTATTAGATAATGATCTAATTATATTTTTTGTATGAATCTTCCCACATCATATTGTAAAAATTTATTTATTTATTTGTTTGTTTATTTATTTGGTGCAGGGCCTCACACAGTAATCACCCTATCTCAGGCAGGCACTCAGACTGCTGAGCTATCTTCCCAGCCTTACCACATCATATTTTTTTGAAGAGACTGTCTTTTTCTCATTGTGCAGTCAGCTTTTTTGTTAAAAAATTAGTTAATTGTCAAGGTAGGAAGTTATTTATGAACTCTTAATTCTGTTTTATTATTCTATGTGTTTCTTTTTTTTTTTTGGTGGGGCCAGGGTTCGAACTCACGACCTTGCACTTGCCCAGCAGGCACTTGTGACTCAGAGCTATCTCCCTAGTCCCTATTCTATGTGTTTCAACTTTCTCCTTTTTTGCTCATTTCCAGTGGTTAGTACGTTTCTTCATGATTCTATATTAACTTTAGTAGGGTTGTCTTCCTCTTTCTGTACAGATGTGTCATTTACATTCGATATAAGATAGGTTAGCAGTTATAGTGGTTGATCAACTGCATCAACTTGAGAAGTTTGGAAGCTTGAGGAAATTACCTCAGCAATTCTGCACCCTAGGTTGGCTCATCCCTTAAAGGATACAAAAGGGTGCTGTTGAGGAAGAGTAGCACGTGCCATTTATTCAGCGGAGTTTTTCTTCACCTTCAGGTTGAATCTTCTCTCCTGACTTCTAGCACAGACGCTTTGGCCTCAACCTTGCATCCTTCAGACTTCTGGTGTAGACTCATGAGCCTTCCTTCCCAGATCCATCGGCCTCCTTACAGAGACTTGCGCAGAACACTGCAGAGAGCCCCAGATCTTGGCATGAATCCTTCAGTCTCCAGGATGCAGATGCCCTCTGTGCACTTCCTCATCGAATTCTGGCTGATCACTGTAAGCCAATCTTGTAATTTCTTGTGCATTTGGACATCTTTTGTTATATGTCTACCTTTCATAGCACCCTGACTGATACAGCAGTAGTATAGACTGTTTTTCACAAAGCTAATTCTTTGAACTTATGAACATCAGCTATTTTTTCATTTTGTGTCTTCTATTATTTTAGTCATTTTTATTCATATTCATTCCACAGAGCTTTTTATCTTTTTCAGTTAACTCTTTTTATAAATATTGAACTGATTTAAAAAATATTGAACTGATTTTATAGTTAGTACATATTGTATTGCTTTCTTTAATTTCGTTTACACGTAACTTGCTGTTAGTATATACAATTACTAATGTCAGTTTTCTTATTTCTCTTGTGTAACTTAACTTTATTTGATTTTTTAGATTTATATTTTTGTGAATTCTTAAATTTGTAGTCTGCAAACAAGAACAATTTAACTTTTTAATTTCCAGTTTGAATATGTTTTTTATTTTTTCTGGATTATTGTTCTAGAAGTGTTTTGTTGCTTTTGTAAGAGAAAAATAGAAGTACTTTCTGAATTAACATAGTGAAGTTCTTTCCATGCGATACATTAAAAACTACTTCTGTTTTTTCCTGACTCAAAATTTCTCTCTGAACTTTACTTAATTTTTTTTCTTTGGGATCTTCATTCTTTTCCCTTATTTTTTAATTCACTTTTTTCTTAAATCAGCCTCATGTGTTTGTTTCATAAGCTGATTTTTTTCCTTTTTATTTAAATACATGATTCAATAGACAAAAACATAAATATTTTAGCATAGGGAGAGATAACCTCAGATTTTCAACTGTTTCCAGATTTACACTTATGATTTCTTAATATTCACTATGTCAAATTCCCTCTGTCCAATACATATCATAACTCATTGTCTTGAAATACATATATTATGCATTTTGCACTATATCACTGTGAATTTTTCCTGAATACATGTCTGAAATTACTTAAAGTAGCAAGCACTTATTGTTGTATTTAAAAAGTGATTGCAGGAGTGATTGCTTCAACAGTTTAATGACTTATCAAAAATACAATTTATTTTCTTTTTCCTGTTTGCCACCTTAATTGCCTTGTTTCTATAAGCTTCCTGGTTACAGGTGAATTGAATCACCTTCACATATTGCCTTTCCAAAGAAGAAGTTGTGCATATAATAGTAGGAGTTTTTATATCTTATGTACTTTACAAGATTCCTGGAAATCTGAGAATTTTTCCTTCTTATTAACTGTCCAGAGATCCATTTGATATCCTCATTTGTCTCTTAACCAAAGGAAGCGAAGCTAGACCAGTTGAAATCCACAGTTGTGGGTGCTCTTGCCTCTGTGGAACGACGGTCTAAAGAAGAGTAATCAAAATTTTGAAATAAGTTGGGAAATAGCTGTTGAGTGAGAACTTGACTCTTGCATGTATTCAACTTGACTTTTCTACCTGCAGTGTTCTCAGCTTGCTAACTTTCTCTTGAGGTAAATTCTCCTCAGCCCAATAGCCAAGGACCCACCTAACATATCATATCCACTGAGGAGCTTGATTCAGCTCCTTCCAGAGTGTACAAATTTTTCTTTACTTTCAACATGATTTTTCCATGTTTTTTTGTTTAACAGCTTAGCAAAATGTATTGCATATTTTTTATACTAATCTACTTCTTTCATCTGATACAAGTTCCTGGAAATCAAGTGTTTATTCGACATTCATATCCAAGAACTCAATATTCTATTTGATTTAGAAAAGTGTTAGTAAATCTTTAAATAGTCGAAGATAAAAGTTATACTATAGAAAAATATCTCACAGAAGTGTTTGTTTCATGACATATAACATCTAATCCATAATAATTACTATTGTTCTGACATTGCTCTTCTAGTTTAATTTATAGCCAAACTGTAAACAGTGATTTTCCTATCTTTTGAAAAATATCTTTCAGTGCTTTAACTATTCATTTTGATGTCAAATTCACTTGAACTATAAATTCAAATTTTATTCATCTCATGGTCTCCTACTCTTTGAGTACATCATAATAAAGGTATAGATCTTGATCTCAAGGAGTTCAAACACCATTGGAAAGGATGATATTTTCAGATGATTATTTAAAATTCAGCATGCATTTGGGGAAAATATCCTGAGCTAAAGCAGGGTTTCTCATAAGAAAAATGGAAAGATTTTCCTTTGACATCCTCTTAGATGATCCTTATTTGCAAAGTAATTGAGTTCTAATTTTCGTGGCAGGTGATACTACAGACTTTTTTAGATGAATCAGTGAAAAAGGTATTTCAATATAGGCCAAAGACCATACAAAGATGTAGAAGAATTTAATGATGTGTATAATTACAGGTAACTTTACAATCTCAAAACATACATACTGTGGAGAAGCATACAAGGAGAGACAATTATATTGGGAAATAGAGGACTGGATTAAGAAGGATGTTACATGTCATGAGAAGGTTCTCTATTCTGAAGGCTTTTATTAGTAGTTACTTAACTTTGGACTATTGCAAGGGGAATACAACCTTCAGCTAATAAATGCACTATGAATTCTCATTGGATGAGTAGTAGTAAAAACTTTTATGGGTAAATTAGAGAACTTCAGCAGAGTAAATTGATATAAGTGGAGTAAGTTTTTCTTTTACTTTAAAAATATGAGGAAATATTAGATAGATCCTCTCCCATGAGCATTTTTCAATGTTTTATTTTCACCCTGGGGATGTTAATGCCTTTGGACTGCTGCCTATAGCCTTGGCCTCACCAGCTAAGTGGATATTTGGTGATAGCAGTGCACCCTCATAAAGACAGCCTGCTGATTACATTTCCATTAAGGTCTGAAGCCAAGTCTGTCTGCTAACTTCCTTGCCAATAGCAGTTAGATTTTTACAGTGGCCAGTGCACTGCGGAGAAGTATGACTTCCCTTTTCAGAGTAGAAAAAGATGGCATAAGACATGTAAGATTGTAGCTTTTATCAAAAATACTAAAAGTATAGCTTTAAAATAGGCTTTACATTTTATGTGGTGAATAATTCCATTCCTTTTCACAGTGAGTTACAGTTATAGTGCAGTTTTTCAGGCTCCATTAGTCAGTTGAAGGCATTAAGAAAATGAAAAGAATTGATGTAAAAGGTATAATTCTAGCCATTTACCCACCAAATATCTGTATAACATTTATTATATTTTAAACATGATATCAAGTGTCATGGTTTACAAAGTGAATGTGGTATAATGGTTTCTGTGAATTCAGGCCTGCTTACTTTGAACAAAAAATATTTTGATAATAAACACAAAAACAAAATTCCTACAAAGGGAAGAAAAATCTTATAGCAGTGCATTTAACAAAAAGGTAAAGTTCTAGGACTCAGGTTATTATTAGTAACAGATTGGAATATTGTCTCTACTAGTTGATGCAACTCCTTAGTAATTTTCTCTTTGTCATCATACCTTGCTGTGGAATAAATATATTTTATGGAAATTTATATATTGAAGTCCTAACTTCCCATATGATGATATTTAGAGTCAGAATTTGAGGCAGAAAATTAGAGTTAAGTGAGATCTTGAAAGTGAATTTTCATCACAGTATTCTAATCAGAGGAAAGGACCCATGAACATATAGGATGTGATGGAAATTTACAAGAAGGAATGGAGCTCTCAGCAGAGCCTGACCATCTGAACTTAAAAACTGTCTCAGTTACTCTTCCTTCATGACTATGACAAATATCCAACATCAAAATGAAGGAAGGAAAGGTTTATTTAGCTCACAGTTACTGGAGGTTTCAGTCCATGCTTGGCTGAATCCAAGGCAGAATGGCACATGGCAGAGTGCAGCAGTTCATGGTGGCAGAACAACAATGACAACAGAGGCAACCGAGAGTCTACTTCTCTGTCTCTCATATTATGTTCAGGCTCTACACCTCAGGCCATACCCATAATCCCAGCATTACTCAGACCTATAATCTCATCCTTGGATCACCCATAGTCCCAGTGGATCATGAGTTAATCTCAAGCTCTAGAAGTCCCACCCCATGACTTCATGAGGCTTTTGAGGAACAACAATACACAAACCATAACAAATACCTAGTATCCATGGTAGTGAGAAAATGCACTTATACTTTTAAAGTCATGTATCCTATGATACTTTGTTATGGCAGCATAAATTAACTTAGGTGCTATCCAGTGGTAGGCAGAATGCTTAGTACTTTCCTTGAACTTTCTTAATGCTTGTCATGATCCTTTAAGGCTATTATTATTGTCTTTATTGTATAAGTATATAAACTTAAGTAATTTGGATGAGATAGTAAAGCTAATAAATGGTTAGAGAATTAAGCCTGTATTTATCATATCTCCACCAAAACCCTATGTAACTTCGTGGTATGGATTTACTAATTGTTTCTATCACGATGAAATGCTTATTCAATATTTGTGGTCTCATTTTTGAAACCTCCATGCTTTTTCATCTCATAATTTAGCGGTAACACACAAAATAATTTCCCCTTGTTCTGAAGCACTCAAAATCCTTGAGAGTTTTCTGTCATCTATATAACGACTTCGGGATCCATAGAGAAGTGTTATTCCACCCCACCCCCCCAGCTCGTGATTCCAGCACCATTTTCTTAACTTACTGTTTAATTTTGTAATGATAAGGAAAAGCAATATAGCAGTTGTCTGACCCAATATGATAACACATTCACCATGTGGTTACCTTGATTGTTTGGCTCTGTTTGTGCTTATTATAGAGAAAATACAAGGATTTGAATGAGTGGCAGGAGGGTCTGTCAGGTACATCATTTTATGCACCAACTCCTCTTGAGGAATGCAGTCCTTATGCACTGCAAACATGGAGTAAAAAATAACATTTAAAAATGTAGAAGCCATATGGATGTTCTGCTGCTTTGATTTTCTTGTCACTTTTGGCCACGTAGCATTTTAAATATGAGTACATGTACATTTCACAGTGCTTTTTTCCTAATATATTTTTGAACTTGTGGATTTTATTCAGTGGGAAAAATAAAGTTCATTTATTCCTGGGATACTTTTGAGGGAGGTTTAGATTATTCATAGGGCTGCCTTTTTGTTTTATTTCCTTATGAAACAAACTCCTCCAGGATGTTCTACACTCACTCATTGTAACTCTTCTTTCATGCATTTTAAACTAAGCCAGACGTGCTTCAGTTACTCTTAACAAGAAAACTCACAGAATTTGCTCGCTGAATTTGGTGCTCAGTCCTCTTGACCCATCAGCAGCATTTGATGCCACTAAGCAATTATTTTCTTTGAAACACTTTCAATTTTTTGGCTTCCATACTGTCCCATTCACTTGGGCTTCTCTTTGTTTTTCCTTAATTTGTAACTACATATCTTTTCATGTCTGTAAACAATCTCTACTTTACATATTTGTTCCTGCATGAGAAATTAATTAGACACTTAGTGCCATAAATAATGATAATAATAAATAATTATAAGTAATGATCATTTCTTTGTTTCCCTGTTGCATGTTCTGGTTAGTAGTGACTTGTTAAGTAGAAGTCAGATGTCAGCAGGTGCTACTGTTATCTGTGGTTTGGTTGGAGTCACAGAACACATTTACTTGTGGTTCTACAGATGGAAAGTTGGGATAAGTTTCAGAGGCTTTGGTTTAGTTTCTATGTGGGTCTCTCTGAATAAGAAACCATGCACTTTCATTTCACCATTGATCACACAGGGTTGTCTCCAGTTCAGTGGAAGAATGGGGCATATAGAAGCATAAATTCTAGAAAGATTCAATACAGGGAGACAACTTTGAGGCTGACTTTTACAGTTTATCCTCTGATCCCCAACTATTCAAGGACCTCTTTCTTATTCGTCACATTTATCCTTTTCCAATCATAGTTTGAGAGTAATACGCATTCAGTAGAAAACACACTAGTATGCTTGACAGGTGAAATATACTCAAGGAACTCTGGCTTAGGAGAGTTTTAAGTTGCAAAGGCTTTATCAAGATATAACTCTGAGCCAGGCGTGGTGGCACACGCTTGTAATCCCAGCACTCGGGGGGCTGAGGCAGGAGGGTTGGTGAGAGTTCGAGACCAGCCTGGGCTACAAAACTGAGCTCAAGGCCAGCCTGAACTGTACAGTGAGACCCTGTCTCAAAAAGACAAAAAAAAAAAAAAAAAAAAAAGACATAACTCTGTAGTGAATGGAGTAGAATCTCCATACCAATTGTTTTAGGAGCATCTTCCTTTACATATTTAACACATGTCCCAGCATAGCACATAGGGTGCTCAATGTCTTATACCTTTCCTCTTGGTCCTTAAAACTGTATGTGTTACTGGTGTTCCCATCTAAGTAAACATTAACTCCTCAAGCAAAGGTGATTGAAGTCATACTTCATTTATAAAACTTTTCAAATATTTTTATTTATTTATTTTTTTCTTTTTTTTTTTTTTTTTTTTGTCTTTTTGAGACAGGGTCTCACTATGCAGTTCAGGCTGGCCTTGACCTCACTTTTGTAGCCCAGGCTGGTCTCGAACTCGCACTGATCCTCCTGCCTCAGCCTCCCAAGTGCTGGGATTATAGGCATGCGCCACCACACCGGGCTCAAATATTTTTATTTAAAATGACATTTTTTTCTTTTCATCTAAGTTATCTGTACTATAACCATCATTATTGCACAGCCTCTTGGTAACAGTAGCATATTAATTAGCTCTTCTGTCTTCTTCAGTTCCAAAGGCTATTTTAAAGACAAGATTCCTACCAATCACAATAAATTTTAATTCAGATTATTTAGTTTTTTTCCTCAAAATCTGCTAATATCTTATCTTATTAGGAATAGTAGTCAAAGTTCTTAATGTGATAGAGTAAGAACATTATCTGCTTTTTTGCCAACTCCTTTACTTTTACTCAGTCACCATCACCTTGTGTTAATATTTCCTATATATTATTACGTATTGGAAAGAAAATGACGCCCCCCTCCACATAATTTCTTTTCAGCATTGTACAATAAAGTGAGGAAGTTTATTTCTCCACCTTTTACACTTACAGGTTTTTACTAAGAAGAGCCTAAGTGCCTCCATTCTAGTTCTCTGTTTAGCCTTCAGGATTACTAGAAGCTTGCATGTCCTTAAAGCTTGAAAAATCTTGGGATACATTCTGTGGAAATATAGCTACTATGCTCTAAGAAAATTAAGGCACAAGTAGAGAAAATATATAGGCGGTGTGGTTGACAGTCCCAGTTAAATTCCTAGAAAATAGCACCCATCAATGACCAGCTATGTGAGTAAGCTACTACGGATATTGCAGTCCGACCAAGGTTCCAGAGATTTTGACTTCCCCTATAGTTAGTGTAGTGTCACTTTCTAAATGAATCAAATGAACATATAGAATATGAAAAGTATAAAGTAATTTTTGTTTTAAAATGCTGTTGAAGCTTGAATTTTAAGCTCCCAGTGCCTAGTAAATGTGTAATATATGTAAAAATGCAATGATATTTTTATGCATTAATAGTCAACAAGAAAGTCTTATATCAGAATGGTGTGATGGTTTAAGAAAAAGCCTAAATAGTGTGGAGTGATTGCTTATTCTGGCTCAAGTGAAAAGATATGACTGCTTCCTTGACATTTTCTGAAATGAATACAAGGTTGAAAATTGCAGACAGGAAGCGAGGTGTTTTAAATTTGGTGAATTCTTTAGGTCAGTATTTCTTCAAACAATCTGTGAAAAAATTATGAAATGCAATGTAGATCTTTCTTCAACTTGAAATACAGATTTTTCTTGTCCATATTGGGAAGAGGATAAAGAACACAAAGTTAGTCAAATTTTTAAAGATGAGGTGCTCATGGGAAAAAGGTATGTTTTTCTCTACACTCCAGTAGCTGCCTCAATTGAACACTTGTCAGAGTCTTTCCCAATAATCAAATTATAAAGTAAAGGGTCAGCCTGATAGCTCAGCACACTAAAGCACATGCTTAGGTAGAGCATAGTGGCCTGGGGTCAATCACCAGTGTGCTGCTCCAGCCCTAGCTCTCGGGACTGCTGAGACAACAATTGAGACTGGGCATGACAGAGCATGCCTGTAATCCCAGTGCTTGGGAGGCTGCAAACAGGAGCATCACTATGGGTCTGATCTACATAGTGAGTCCCTATAGATCCTGTAGGCACTATTCTAAATACAGAAAAAAAATTACCAAAAAATGTATTTCAGCAATAGTGCAAAGCTCATGTCCTCATTACCCAAAGTAAACAAGAAAGAAAAGAGCAAAAAGTTGAGGGTCTAAGTGCAGTTAATGACATACATTTCGTTGTCTGTAAAAGCTAGGTACAGTGAGAGAGAAGTTTCCGTAGAGAATCAGGGAATTGATTTTGAGTGCTAGTACTTAGAAACACTTATCATAAATAATTAAAATATCTGATTTAGGAAGAGTGTTTATGCTGAAAGAGTTTCCAGGAAGAGAAACTGAATAGAGTGATGAGCTCTATGAATAGTATGGCAATACATCAGCAGGAAAAGCATTCTGATAGCATTCTTTTAAAAACATTGTGCCAATATCTTTTAGACTTTTAGCTAAATAAGTGGTGATGTGGGTCTTCAGAAGCTCACTGAACTGATCAAGATGGGACATGAATGTGTACTGAGTTACAGGGGAGCAAGAATATAGATGCCTTTGACCATCAGCCATAAGTACTATAGCACAGTGAACATAAGATAATGTGTAAAAACAAAAAGGATGCATTTAATTGGATATAATTTTCTATGTTTGCACCTTAAATCTCTACAGGAACAAGTAGATACCATTCTGTAAAACTGGAAGTCAGGGGCTACCCAAATAGCTCAGTAGATTAAAGCATTTGCAAACAAGCACAGGGGCTGGGGGTTCGATGCCCCCAGGGCATGCTGAGATGGTAATTGAGACTGGGTATGGTGACACATATACATATACAGCCAGCTCTTGGAAGGCTATAAACAGGTGGATCAGTACAAGTTCAAACTAGTAGGGTGACCCTGAACACTGTAGACCATTCCCTAAAATACAAAGAAAAAAAAAAATTAAAAAACTAGAAGTCAATCTATACATTGGTCACATCAATATGTATGCAAAATCAAATGAAAAGTAATAAATATAGTAGGTTTTTTACTTGGGGAAGATGAAAAACTAAATTTTATTTTTCTTTTGAGTGTAGTCATTTTGCAATCAACCTTAAAATGCATGTATGCCCTCCTTGATTCATATAGTTAAAAAATTGAATTATGATAAGAAAATAACTTAGTGGTAATAATGATTCTGCTGAATCTTGGTTCCACATCTTTTTATGCATTCATGGCATTGTACAGAAGTGACTGTAAAGTGGTTCATGAGTGCATCAGTGGCTACATATTTCTCTCAACACGTGCAAAAGACCAAAACGAGAGTTTAGATGAAGAGATGTTTTACAAACTTACCAGCGGTTGGGTGTGATTAGAAATACTGTGTAGTGAAACTCCATGGCCATAACAATATTCAACTTTAAAGTTGTTGCTATATGCTGTTTAATAAAATAAGCTTGAAATTACCATTTTATCATGAAAACCTCTTTGCCTTAACCAGACCGGTTACCATGTGCACTAACTCGCACAATTCCTAATTTGCTATCGTGAGACATGTGGACTCCTGAAGGTGGCATGCATTGCCTAGGCCATGAACTGAATGGAAATAGTGGACAGGGCAGGAAGAGACCATCACGAGTGTAAGCGAGCCAGTCTGAGAAACAAGCCATAGACTAAGGGTATCTAGGGCTTAACCTATATGAAGTCTATTTATCATGTTTAATGCATGTGTGTTAATGTATGTTTAATTTGATGTCATGTTTTAAATATCCAACTTGTGGAAGCCGTTAACCTCCCCAGCATAAAATCAGGCATGGAAAAGATGCCTGGTATTTAATAATGTCATTATTTGAAGGAAAGTGCTGTTAGTCTGTTATGTTTGGTTTTTGTCCTTGAGCAAACATGTGTGTCTTCTGTGTTTACACCATAATGTGTTACAATGCTCTTTAGTATTCACCAGCATATTCACTGTCTGCCTAAAATGTGCAACTTGCGCTTACAACATGAAGTAAAAGTCTATGAAGTATGCATTTTGTGTAACTAATGTACAAACACAAATTTTATAAAATTGTAGTTTTTTAAAGCTATTCACAACTAGAAAATGGCTTAAATGTAGCATCCTTGCATTAATTAAATGCTTTTTTAAAAATTGATTTATTTATTTTTTTCTTGTTTCAGAACCTTTGTTTGTTTATTCACTCATTTTTATGGCCGGCTCAGCCCGCCCCGAGGGCAGGGCTGGCGCAGCATGTGGTGCCGGGGATCGAACCGCGGTCCCTGAAGCCGCCCAAGCCTTCCCATGCAGGCGCTTTAGACCACTGAGCCATCCCGCCAGGCCCCCTAACTAAATGCTTTTAAGAGATATAATTAATGTGCAGTTTTAATATGTGCTAAATTAAAAATGACTTCATTCTGGTTCTGATTTGCCATAATGTCCTTAACTCCAATGCCTGGACTGGCCATGTTCCTTCTGTCATGCTATTGAAATCTGCATTGGTGCCAGTCCGGAAATTCCTAGCTCACACAGCCCAAGAGGGGCCGCGGCGGAGTGGATACCAGTATTGTCCAATAATCTATGGTTTAAAGACTGTATAAATGCGTTAATTTTAAATGGAAGCAAAATCTTTTATTAAAACAATAAAATAAAAAATAGAAAGTGTAGCTTTTTCTGTAGAAAACTATTTTCTCTAATTTGTGTTCCTTGATATAATAACATTTTAACTGCAAGGTCTTTAGCATCTGAAAGATGAGGTATGAAAGTCAACAGTCATTTACCCTTTATGGCATTCTGCTCTAAGATACACTCTAATGAGTGGCTAGTATCTAGCCAGGAAACCATGGTGGCACGGTTTCTTGTTTCTTAATGGACATTAAAAAAAAAATGCAGGAGCACAGAGATCATACAGAATATTAGGAGCTTTTTAAATCAATATTTTCATGTGATTTTCTAAAACTTGACTTATAATGAATCTCTGGTTCATAGGAATAAGGTTGCAGGTTAAAGCTGAATTTTGGATTTAAAATTTTCATTTTAAGGAAGAGAATAATAATACCTTCAATTGTATTTAGAGTTAGGAATGACAAAGAAAATTCTCAGGTTAATTATTCTTTTTATTCACTCATTCTGAACCATAAAAAGATGATGTTATCTTTATTTTCAAGTTATAACATAACATGGAGCAGTTGATAGTGCTATCTGTATTTATAAATGGAGAAACAGAAGGGAAGAGCAATGTATCCTGATCAGTTTCCCTAATTAGTTTATGAAGGAAGTTGAAATTCTAAGTCTTTTATTTCAAATTCTCCTTTTTCATTAAAAAAAAATCCCATCACCTATGAGATTAGGGATGTGGATTTATTCCATATTAGGCAGAATGCTTTTCTGAAATGACTACGACATCTGCTCCCTAGTAATCCTTAGCTTTCTTTCCTCTGCACTTATATTCAATGGATAAATAGGGAGACCTAGAGCATCTTAAGCTCTGTTGAACCGCTGTGGCCCCAGGAAGGGCTGTGAGGGGCGCATGTTAATAAGTTCATAAAGTGAAGCTTTAATCAACCCTAGACTTATTTGAAGTATGTATTTTAGTAATCTAGTCTCTAAAACTGGTTTAAGACAAGATGACAGTAAAGGGGAAAATCCCTCCAAAGATTGTTTATTAAACACGTTACCGCATTTGGACTTTTCATAATGCTAATGTTTTTCTTTTGTCTCTGGTTTTAATTGGTTTAGCTCATTCAGTACCTATCATTCAATATATTGATCTTAAGCTGTTTCTGAGGTTATAAGTTTTGCAATATTTAAACAAAATTATACCTTTTAAACTACTTGTAGTATTAAAGAGATATTTCAATGTTTTTTCATTAAATTTTTATTTTAAAATTAATTGATTTGAACATTTAAAAATTTAAAAGTTATCTCAGAGTAGAATAAAATGATGTACTTATTTGATTTCTTTCATTTCCAATCCACTCAGAGCATGTAAATATCCAAAAGAGACTATTATTAACTGTTTGTTTCCCTCTTAACTGTCTATTAGTTTTCAAACAATGCATTCATCATATACAGAGAAATATTTCAGGCTAATATACAGTGTGCATGGATAATGAATTTTCTGAACTAAGCGACCTATATAGATTCTAACTGATGATCTTATTTTTTTTAGTAAAGAATTATAAACATTTTGTTCCCCCAAAACCAAATGAGAACAATCAGGTTTATTTAGTTTAATCAGGTTTATTTAGTTTTCTAGGATCTAGGGAGAAAGATGTCAAAGAAAATCTGAGATATACACACAAGTGCCTGCCCCTATGACCTCATGATGTTCTAAATAAAAAATTTAAGGACAGTTCTGTTCAACAAAGAAAGTTATCTTCGTTTTTGGAAGATGTTTCTGTGTCCCATTCCACATCCGCATCCTCTGGCAGCCACTTGGGCCTTCAGAATAGTAGCTTTTCCCCAGCCAGCTCCTGAGCCTCAGTTTTTATTTTTCATGCCCTTTATTTATTTTTTTT